>JBCAUI010022120.1:0-21738 GCA_038406195.1 Haplosyllis anthogorgicola | reverse complement strand
GTTTAATTAAGTGGACATATGTTAGATGCACTCGGGGTTGCGGGAGGTAATTTATTTACCTTGTAGGGCGTACGGAACTCTGTACACAATAAAATATGTCCTTTAATGTAATCTCAACATCTGTGCTCAGACATTCGCAGATCTTAATATTATAATGTATATAAAAATCTAGCGTAAAATACATTTTATTTGATAAACTGCGGCAGAGTTTTTTTTTTATGAGCCTGAAACATTCCTCATTTTATATCTCTTTTCTCTTTTACAATCCCAATTGTATGTCATTAAAATGTATTCAGACGAGCTCGTTTAGACAAGTTTATTCCTGGGGATATGAAATTAAAGAGTCACATTAGAATTTCTGTTCGCATGGAAACAAAAGTCCTTGCTTACCTTGTATACCTTTCCACTTAATCATGACTGCGCTTTTTTATCCTTGATAAATTACATTTATTACTCCAAGAAAAGCATTATTCGCGATTCCCTTACTGTGTGTACAACCTAAATCATACACGTTTGCTATTAAATGTTTACAGTGTGTAGTACGTTTAAGGCAAGGTATTCCTGACCAGTACCTTAACTGAGGATTTGGCCTTATTTGGATCATTCAGTGTGTATGGCTGTTGGCAGTGAGGCACGTATGCACATAATACACATAATGTTTGCGGGTTAAACAATACGCGCGGTGTATTATCCATGGGGCATATGTCTCCTATTGATTAATTTCTATTCAGAACGGAATCATTTTTCATTGGCGCTCAGGACACGTTTTATTGTACTCTGTATGCTTTATAAATACAATCGGACCCCCCTTTTACGACACCTCTTTTGAGCGACACCCTCTCTTACACGACAATTTTTGGGTGAGGTGTACTGGTGTTAAATGTATGTGATTTTGTGCAAAAGTTGGGTGTCGCTCAAAAGATACTGTAGACTTGTTGCTGCTTTCTTTAATTCAAAGCATTTTGTTTTATTAAGCCCATGTACTTCGGCAAAATTTATGCAACATTAAAAACTAATGTGGTTGCCAAATTTAATTTTACAAGGAGTTTGGAAATGACATGGGTGTGGAAAAAAATAGGTCCAAATGGACCTGAGCTCATTTGGCATTATTAAAAACTAAGACAACAAAGGTCATAATACCCCACGGATAAAAATAAAGTGTCTAAGATCAAATCCCAACATTGTGATTTGTGAAAAAACAAATATGGCTACCACACTCAAAATATAGGTCATGTGAATATAATTTTCGAAGGAAATAAAGAGGGTATGTAGATGCATAAGACTGCCAGATATGAAGTCAGTATCATCAACTGTATGTCCAAGACCAAGGTTAAAAAAAAATACAAATATGGCTGGCAATTTGAGAATAATGGTCATAGCAACATAATTTTTGTTAGGCTTAGAGATGGGACATAAGTGCATATGTGTGTAAGATATGAAGTCTCTATGATCAATAGTGTACTCAGAGCAGCTGTGCACAGATGACGCCGATGCAGACACCGACAACAACAATGCAGGACAACAACGACATCGACGGGCGATGGCCATTTCATGATTCTATAGGCTCTTTTGCAATTATGCCAAATGAGCCAAAAGCAGGGCCAACTTGAAAATATAGGTCATCGTGACCTATTTTTTATTTGAAATATAAATATTATAAGTAAGTTCAAGATGTGTAATCTCATGGCTCAAATGATTTTAATGACTTTTCACTCTAAAGGCTTGCTTTATTTTATTGTTTGGATTACATTTCCAGCACTTTGGTATTACAGCTGAAACTTGTCACTGAGTTTCATCATGATTTGGTTGAAAACAATTCCCAATTTTATCAATATTTATAAAAACTTGGCTTTTTAGAGACTAAGTTCAGTCTATACTATTTTTTCCCGATCGCCGCATTTAAAATGTAATCGAAATTATTTAAAACGGCATAATATGTGCAAGTGCAAATCATGGTAAAGCTCTGAAATACAACAATCAATGTTGTAATCAATGAGATTTATACGAAAACATAAATAATTAAATAAAAGTATTTGAGAATTGACATGATAAGTCAATAGCACAACATGAGTTCCTTTGTTCCTGAATATTAAAAGGAACATTTGAGCATAAAGCGCGAGTGATTTGTACGGAACATTTGAAAAGCTGGCCAAACAGAACAGAATGCCATGAATTATAAGTGAATTTGATTTTTTGTGAAATCTCAATTCCAAAGTGGCGGGGGGGGGGGGGGGGGGGGGAGAGGAAAAATGTAATCCAAGCAATCAATAATAATCTGTTGATTAACTACAACATTCATCTGTTAATATTGACCCAAAATCCTCAGCTGCTGCAGTTGACGTGACTTCTTTTACAGAAGAACGTTCAATTGTTCAATGTAATACACTGAAATTTGTTACTTTCGTTTAAGGATGGAAGGCAATTGTTACGTAACCGCCTAGACCCAGTCTGGCGCCACTTTCCATTCTGGGCCCACTTGGACCCCTGTTTCCATGTTAGTGTCAGTTGCACCAGACACTAGGTTTAATCTTTAATCTTTATATGTGACCTCATGCATACCAGGCATTCAGGTGCACCATGATGCCCATAAGACAAACGACAGTGATGACGTCATAAAACATTACGCTTGTACCGTGACAATGTGACGTCACAAGAAGATGATAACACTTTTGACTGGGACTAATTGTGCCGAGTCACGTCAAATTTCATTTGATAGACAAAAATATCGTATTTACCCTAGTTGGGGCACCCTCTCTATTGAGGCACCCCCTTTTTCGACACAAAATTAAATATTTTCTAGTCTTTCACTTATAAATGGAAATGTTTCACAAAGAAAGTGTTACAATCATGTACTTTAAACTTCTTAGAATGGTTAATCCTTCAATGCTTGTCAATTTCTGAAAAGTATTCACACCTAGCGATAAGATTTTGGTGCTTTGACTTTTTAAGAAACATCCCGGCAAAGTTTGGCCTTGGCACCGGGTGCCTCAATTGGGGTAGATACGGTACAGTGCGGGTACACGGAAATCTAAGACAGATTTTTTACCTTTAGATATGGGTGGACGTTCCACAGGTTTTAACTCCGGTGGTTCCCGCCCGTAACCACGGTTCATGTCGATCGAAGTGTCAAAGCCCTGTTCTGTTTTCCTGCTCGTATGAACGTCCGCTCTGTTTATCTCCGAACCTGTTCCGTTCTGCTCTGAACTCTTGCTGGTCATTCTTCTCACAGGATTGTGCACCAAGTCACTGAAATTAAAAGAAAATTAAATGGTTCTATTATTTTAAGGCAAAATAACACATTTTTTTCGCATGTCCTTTTTGAGGTTTTAGTTGCAATGCTTGACAGTTTTTGTTACCAAACTAAACATAAATACGGTGTAGCAGTCTCATTTTGACCCCTGGACGAACTAAGATACACATAACCAGGCCATGGTCCCATGAGGATCCAATCCTAACTGAGCCTAGGCTCAAATAAGACCCCTGGGCTCATTTAAGATCCCTTAAATGAAGTTTAAACTTTAAATTGTGTAGAATTATAGGCATTTACATAGCATGGTTGAATGCACATGCCATTTAAATGCCTTATCATTCTCCACAGCTTAAAGTTTAAACTTCATTTAAGGGATCTTAACCCTTACACTGCCTTCTTCAACATCTGTCAATCTGATCAAACATTTCAAGTTTTTCTTTGATCAGGGGCCAGTTAAATTGCTTTGTAGAAAATTTAATTTTCAATCCAACTTCTTTGTGAAGGTTTAGTTTCATAGAGGGATGGCAGGAGCTGATCCTAAAATCCACAAAACTGTCTTATTTTATTCTTTGATGATAGTTAAGGCACTATTTCGACATTTGTTATTCATAAAACTGACCCTTAATTTTCAGCACATTTTGACTTTCATGGCAACTGGAATGTTTACTTCCTGCTTGTTCTTTGGTTTTGTATTTTATTTTTTAACTTTAATCATATAGCAATCATTTGCAATCCCTGGTTTTATATAAAGTGCCAGTGGCTACCATTTGTGATCTTTAAAAGAGCCAGCCTATCCATAATAAATTCTACTAAGAATGCATGACGGGTGGCACAATTGGGCAGTCTTGTGGTAGACTAATTTACAAGGTATAAATCTAGCTACATGACGGTTTTTGACCAGGATAATAGTGCTCTACTACTACACTGTCTCACTTTGAAACACATAAAATTTAGCTCTCTAAGATGCCTTAAATTACTTGAAAGTCTAAAATCTAAACACAAATCTTTTGCAAAAAAATTGGAATTGTGGGCTTCCTAAAAAGTTATATTTCATATCGAGTGGTAGTTAATGGTTTACGTCAAAGGCCAAACATTAGTAAATTGCTTTTATATACTTAGATTTAACAGTAAATGAATACATTATGAGCTATGGGAGGTTAAAGCATGTGCTCATCCATGTAAAAAATCATGTTTCTTCAATATGAGCACATTTAACAAGCTCTGTAGTCCCATCTGTTAGGCAGAGATGTACCCAAAAATACCCAATGTGTGGCCACAATTATTGACAATTGGTGTGTACAATATTATTGATATCCTGCCATTATCGCTCACTCTACAGTGTAACATGTGCGTGAGGATGATACAATGTTTACAAAAGTTGAGGCAGTGTAAGGATTAAATGGGACCAGGGGTCTTAATTGAGCCCAGGCTGAGTTAGGATCAGAGCTTAACTGAGCCTAGGCTGAGTTAAGAGGATCCTTACTGGGCCATGGCCCAGTTATGAGTATCTTAAATGAGACGGATCATAACTGAGACCAGTACAACAAATCCCTGGTACACATTTGTCTCAGCCATTTTTTGAAGACATTTCATTAAATTAAATAAAAAGGTCCAGATGGACCTGAGCTCATTTGGCATTATCATAAAACCAAAACAATATGTTACAATATCACATGGATACAAATGAAGTGTCAATGAAGATCAAATCCCAAATAAGTGGCCTATGAAAAAACATAAATATGGCTGCCAAACTGCAAATATAGGTGGTATCAATATAATTTTTACAGGAAATAAAGAGGGTATATAAATGCATAAAGCTGCCAAATATGAAGTTTGTATCAACTGCATCTCCAGGAGAAAGGTTCAAAGAAAAACACAAATATGGCTACCAATTTGAGAATAATGGTCAGAAAAATGTGGTGAGGACCCCCACCACATCACACTCTCCCCCAGGCAACTGTGCCTGCCCTGGGTGCACTTGATTTGAGAACAACCTGAAAAACTACATAAAAACACACAAGGATAACAATAGCATATGGTTTATACCCATTAAATAAGTTTCAGTAAGTTACAAAGAACAAGTTACGATAAGTTACTAAATGGTAAATATAAATAAAAAACAACAGCGCTCATAGTCATGGTAGTAGTCACAGTGGCCCTGCCAGGTGGTAAAGGCACGGCCAGCTCTTTGCGGTGCTAGCTTGGGCTATCACCTTCATTTACTCCTTCGAGTTCATCCTTTTATACAGTGAAGCTCCGGCACCCTCTGAGTCGCCTGACAGGGAGCGGCACCTCTGGGCTGTAGGCAAAGCTGCCTCTCCCTTAGCCATGGCCCATCTGACTGACAACTGGGAGATGATCATAAAATCTCCACAGCCATGGGTTGGGTTGGCAGGGTTGTCATCAGCATCATTGCCACATCTTTCATAGTGAGTCCAGCGGAGTGCTGGAATCCGGGATCAGAATAACGTTCTGTCCCTAATGGGTTGGTAGGGGTGGTGTTGTCCAATGGGGCCAATGGCACTTTGCTGGGGTCAGTTACCCACTTGGCCACATCAGGTAGAATCTCCATCATCACCCATCAGTTCCTCCGTCAGGGCCTGCGGATCGGTATGGGTGGGGCCTGGCATAGTGGCCAGTTTAGGTGGGAATCCGGGCAGCAGGGGTAGTGTGTGTCCCCCCAGTGCTGCTCCAGACAGTTCACGGGTGCTCGTGCCTCATGTAGCTGGTGCCTCACTCTACATTCTTAGGCCTGGCTCTGCCCACAATCACTACCGTAACTAGTCTGCCTCTACCAACACCTCCTTGAAGGTGGTCAGTGATCTACTGACCCTGGCCAAGTCCTCTGCTAGGAATGGTTCCTTTCCAAGGGCTCCTCTTACTCCCGAATAGGTCTGCATAGATTGCCCTCCCAGCGTCATAATGTCTGATGCCTCTTAACAGGCTGTTGTCACAACCTGGGTTCTGTCCATTGAAACAGCAGATCAGGTGGTCAACATCCTGGGGGAGGACAGGCTTCATACAGATGATGTACTCCCAGACACAGCCAGGGAGCTTCTTTCTGATGGCATAGTCTTCAAGATTGAAGTTGCTGGCATGCAGGAGCACTGTCCCGAAGGTGGCAAGCCAGTGCTGGTCCCTCACCTGTGCGGATCAGATATCACTGTGCTCCAGCTCCTCAAACTTCTCTTGTAGGAACTCGTGACACCTCAGCTGGGGTGGCTCTGGTGGGCAGAAGATGGGCAGCTTCCTGTAGAAGTGCTCACTGCTCCCAGGCATCACCCACACCAATTGTAGCCGGGCACCTAGGTCCTGATGCCTAGTGGGGCACACGGAGCAGAGTTCATGCCATGCAGGCACTGGGAGGTCTTCTAGCTTGATCCTGTGTATCCTGTAAGCTAACCACTCCTCTGGTTGCATGGCAGGGTTGGGTGGCTTGTGTTGCACTCCCCTTACTGGCCGGGCCACCCTAGCTCTTCTTTCCTGTTGCTCCCGGCATAACGCCTCAGCCATAGCATACACCCCTCAGTCAGGCCACTCATCTTTCCACGTCTTCCACTCCATGTGAGTGCTTTCAGCAGTATCATGGGTGGAAGGGACCACCTCTGTGGGAGGGGCAGCCTGGGAAGCGGAGCCACCCTGGGTTACTTGCCTAAAAGCTGCCACGTGAGCTTGCACACCAGCATGGCACTCCCTCACCTGTTTACCTGCACAGTGTCCTCTCTTTCCTGGCCACCAGGCTGGTCTGGCACCAGTTGGTCAGGCCACAGGGCTGGCTACCTGTTCGGTTGAGCTGACCTGCCACGCCGCTGGGCTGGCGCAGTGGCCTCAGTCAGGTGAAGGGGAGTGATCAGCTGATCTGTGCTGCAATGCAGACTGCTTCAAGAGGCTGACCTTGAGGTGCTGGCTCTGCTCCAGTTGGAGGGGTCAGTGTGGGGGTCAGAGTCCCCGTGGCTCCCCTCCCTTCTGCTCCTGGTTCGGGAGGTCCGGGCAGTGGTCGCTTCTGCTTCATCCACCACAATTCTAGTATCCTCAAATCTCTTCCTCTCATCTTGGCAGTGGCGTAGCTTCCCCAGCATGTCCCTAACAGATGTCACCAGGAAGTGGTCTGAGGACAGCTCCCAATGGCTCCACATCTTTCGCAATATGTCCCCAATACTTTCCACAATAAGCTTTTCTTCAGTACCCCAGGCAGGATTGACCTCTAACCACACCAGATTGGGCAGGAGCTCTAGCACCTGTGGCATTACCCTGAACATCAAGGGTTCATCAAGTCCTTCCAGCACATACCCAGCCTCATCCGGTGGTAACTCAAACATGGTCCTCACTGTACTTCAGGACAACATTAGAGTACTCAATGTCAATGGCACTAGCAGGGTTGCTCAAGGTGGGGTTCCTGGTGGGACGCCGAGTCTCTGGAGTACTCACCCGGCAGGGTGTGGTTAGTGCCAAATGCTCCCTGGAGGCTGGTCGCCCACCATCAAGGTACTTCTGGTAGGAAGGTGCCTGGTGGCCCAGGTCTTGGGCTTCCTTAGCCCAAACCTCCAGGTGCCCTAGGAGGTGGGACCTTTTCTTCTCTGCTATGTTGGTGTCACCCAGGTCAAGGGATTCCATCAGGGAAGCAAGGTCCCCAGCATGTCCAGTCACATCATACACAATCTGCATGAACTGGCACACCACCATGGTGGTGACACTGCTGACAACATTCCCTTCTCCTAGCCCACACCACTTATTCCAAAGTAACGTGATCTGTGGTGTGGTTCTGGCATAGATGTCTTCGCTGGCCTGGAGGCGCTTGGCTTTGAAGTCGCGTTGGCATGATATGTTGATGTAGGATTAAGAGACATTAGCATTGGCACTGCATGGGGGCCTGTTGGGCCAGCTCTGCCCAGGCAACATCACATGTGCATTGATATTCGGTGTAGGACAAACAATCGTGTAATAGCACCAGCTCTCCAGCGGGGTCAGGGCAGCGCCATGTGTGTTCCACCACCATCTGGGCAATGTTAGTGTAGTGCAGGGGCACTCTGCCTCAGGGAGCAGAGCAGCCAAACTTCCCATGGTCCCCACCACCGGGGCGGCCACCACCCAAGCGGCACCAGGGTCATAGGCCAACTTGAGTAACTCGAAGAGGAATGTAGTTGACATGGCGGTGTTTTCAGCACAAATGCAGCCATGCATCTGATTAAGGGGAATCCCCACATGGGGTTTTATACCCCTCAGTGATATCATAGTGATGTCATTTTGCCTCATTCTGATTTTGCACCAAAATGGTCATGTGACAGGCTTTTCCTCCTCATTAGCAGCTTGGATTTCAGAAAGTCAACATGCCAGAGGGTTCTCACCAATACTCAGGTAAGCTGCCAGTGTGACGTTACTGTCTCCAACCACTGCTTCTCGGGTGGTGGCCTGCCTGGCAGCCGCTGCCTAACAGTGCCACTTGTTGAATTCCCACTTTTCAAGTGCCACCAGCTTAGTGCCGCTCATGTGGTTTCTCCACCATGGCAAAGGCTGGGTGCTGCCATCTCTCCCCCAGGTTAATGATGTATCTCCCTCTTGTAGGATGGCAAAACACAAGCAACTCCACAACCACCAGAGGAAAAGAAGACCAATGATATACCACATGGGAGCCTGCACCCGCCAGACGGCAACACGGTCAGGAGTTAGGGTGGCAGCTCACAGACTGAGCCAGAGCATGGCAACCTCCTGGTTGACCCGGAGGGTGCCACTAAGGCCTATCAGTCGTGCCACAGTGATATGCCTGCGCACAGTGGTACTGAACCAGATAACAAGCATGGTGAATCACTGGATGGGCTGCATTCCACCACCACCACAGTGAAGCCACAACCTGGCCAAGCTCCTCATCCTTCTCACACTGACTTCTACTACCGTGGTCACCTGGAGAGGATGAAAGAGTCCCTGATACACCTCTGGGGCAGTATGGACATCCTCCGAGAGGTAACCATGTTGCCCCCGGAGGTACGTTCTGAGGGCGTCATGTGCCAATTGATCATCAGAGGTTTCTTTGGCCAGTACACCTGGCCCGACACTACCCCACCAGCATCTGAGATGGTACCACAGGCAGCTATACTAATGACTGGCACCACCCTGGACCCACTAATGAGGGAGTCCAGTGAGCCCCATATTTTGTGCATGGGCAGGGTGTTCACATTCAAGGAACAAGAGACCATATCCATAGAGAAGGCCATCAAGAAGCTCTGCTCAGATTGCATCAAGAAGGCAGCAGAAGTCTGTTGCTTCGTTCATGTCAACAATGAAACTCTATCAGGGCCCTGGCTGCAGGAGATGGGCACTGGGACACCTATGGCTTTGCTGGCCTACTTCACGGGAGATGACAGCACCAGAAGGACTCAACACCCCTTGGGCCTGACAGCCTCACTCATTCTGAATTGTTTCCTCACAGGGGATGGCTGGGCCATCCTTTCCTTTGATATGTTCAGCCAAAAGGAGCCCAGCTGCAGCAACGTGAGGTGTGCCTACATCCAGCTGGATCACTCAATCCAAGTTGACTCATTCATGGTCGCTTTTCAGTTAGACCAACTGGGGTGCGATGGTCAGCTATTCTTTCACGCCGGCTTTGGGGCCAGTGCAGCAACCCACCACAAGATCCCCGTGAGGCAGCCAGTGGCACCGGGAGGTCTCAGTTACACAAGTGGCATCTACAGGGGATTCACCTTTGGAGGCACCACATTGTACCCCACAGATGGTGGCGATCCTGAAATCGCAGCAGCAAGGTCCTGATTTCCCCATTGCTCAGGCTTAGATGGTAGTGCAGTTCCAGATGGCAGGTCTGGACTATACCCGCAGCATGTATGTGCAGCAAGTGAGCAATGTTGTGCACTATTTCTGCATGAACCAGAAGATGGAAAAATCTCTCCAAAAGACCTGGGGTCAGGTCAGTGAGATCCTCACCACAGGAGGCCCAGATACTGCCCTTCATATCGGAGACTCCCTCCATGCCAGATGCATTGAGATGGCAGTGGAGCAGTACATGGATGTGCAGTGGGCACTCGAGAAGTGCCTTGAAGATGTGAAGAACTTGGGAGGTTGACTATGTCCGGGTGTATGGTAACGCCACCTGCCAGCTGGCACTTACCAGTGGCTTCCATAGCCTGGAACACATGTCCACCATCTTCAAAGGACTGGGGATCGAATTCAAGCCACTATCACTTTCAGATCTTGACCCACTGCCATCCTACAACTTGAGGAAGCTTCTCACAGAGGGTCTTGTTGCCTGGCTGCCTGCTGTCCAGGGCGCCATGCACACAGGGGAGCTTGGGACTGACTGCTCATGCCCAGGCCACAACCAACCGCCAAGACAGGCCAGTTGAGATGGCCCCCGCACCATTCTACCATACACATGCACAGTCAACCACCAAGATCCACCTGCACCTGACATCACCCCCAGCACAAGATGCGCTGCCTTGTCCCATCTGGATGGGCTTCCCCAACAGTGACACCCGAAAGTGGATCAAGAAGCAATACAACTACATCTTCCTGGTGTCCCACCCCGAGCAGCTCTTGAAGGGCTATATCCTCATACCACCTCACACCTGCGGCACCCTCTGAGGACACAAGCTGGGTGGTGGTAGCAGCGGGTATATCCAATGCCTGTGGTGCCACCACACAAACTCCAATCACGGGAGCCAAGTGGGGCACGTGTGCCGAAGGCACTATGATTTCATTTTTGGGTGCACACTGACACTGCACCCAGGTGCAACTCCTCCAGTGGCAACACAGTCCCATTTCTTCCGATATACCTCAACCCAAAGTCGATAAACAGTCACTTCGCCACATACCACCAGGGTGGGACCTGCAAGTAGAGCGAGGCTGATGCTCAACCTGCCTTCGTACTCCCTGGCTGGCCAGGCAACATTGCATCCCACAAAAGGCTTCCAACAGGGCAGTCCCCAGGAGCAGCTCCAGGACTTCCACCAGTGGGGGGCCAGAGGAACTGGCATCCCTAAGATGTTGACCAAAAAGCTGAATCCCAAGAAAACCACCCCCTGGGCAATGCCCAAGAAGACACCAAAGGTTCCAAAGGCTGTCATCCTGAAGGTCAACAACTCCTCCATGGAGAAGAAAAAGAAGAAGCAAAAGGAGCGGGCTGAAACCAGGTCACAAGACAGCAGTGACAAGCGGAGCAGGAGCATGGCCGCTGGCACAGCTGCTCACCCCGCCATTCTGAGCAAGACAGGAGGTCACACAAAGCCAGCCAGGAAAGGCATTGTGACTGAAGTAGGCACAAGAAGCCCAAACACTCCAAGTTGGGTCACTCCAGTCAAAAGTCATAGGCCTCATGTCTGCCTATAAGAGACAGCTGCACCATGTGCCATTCACTCTACTCCAAATAAAGATTATCCAAGCCAAAGACAGGGATCTATCATGGGAAGCAGCACCAAGGCCGCTACCCTTTAGGCAGTGCCACCATTCAGGCACTCCCACTGCCACTATTTTAGTGTTACTCTTAGCCATGTTGAAGTGTTACATTTTTCAATTTATAGTTAGTGTTTTTACCTTGTAACAGGAAGTTTTTAATAAACAAATATGTTAAAGTTGACAACTGCATCTTAGTTCTTGTTTATTGCATCTGCTGTCAGAGTGCCCACCGCCATGTGTATCCACCATAGGGTTGTTGTATTACCAGTTCCATGTAGCAATGCCGGCACAGCAGTGCCAGGGTTGTCTCACATCCTAGATGTGGCTGCTACCTTAGCGTCACCCACATAGCAACGCCAGGTAAGTAAATGGTAAAATAATGTATCATACACAGCAACTTTAACACAAATGGTGGTGGTAGGACCATCAGAAACATGCTCTGAGGGCACTGCCAGTATGGTGTAATTCAGGAATTTTTCAAGACAGTGAGAGATGTGGATGTACTTGCATGTTCAGACATCCACTCCCCCTCCCCCAGTGAATTAGGGGCAACCTCACACCCATGCCATCATGGCCTCAACACAGAGAATGTATGCTTTCCATACCCCAAACATCGTTCAAGCATATGGGAGGAGGCATGTGCAGCTATAGGCTGCGGCTGTCCCCTCCCCTGGTCAAGGCACAGCTAGTGTTCCCGACTAATGGGAATGTTTCAGTCGATGGCCTCACCAGCTCAGCCATTGCAAGTGGGGGGTCTGGGGTCACTGTCTTGTCCTTCCATCAGATGGCCTAACATCCATCCATGGGCAAATTTGGTACACACTGAGTACCCAACCATGGGCAACCATTCTAGCCTGCAACCCTGGTGTCAGGGCACAGCTGATCATTTGCTGTGGATTCTCTGTTCAGTCCGTGATTTTGTTCCAGGATTATGCTAAGTTAGTGAGAGTCTGTGCACAGGGGAACAGCCTGCTTACTGTCTGCCCCCCCCCCCCCCATCAGCTGCCTTGGCAGCTGATAGGAGCAAGAGCTGGTTCCAGTGGATGGTTTTCTCTTTCCAATATGTGCCTCTGATGCGATATATGGGTGTGTCATCTGCAATATGATCTATGACCTCGTATGAAGTATCACTCCACTGATCCTTCAGGTTTTGCTTTCCCACAAAGGCATTGCTCCTTACCAGGACAACATCTCCACATCTAAAGGTTCTGGCACCAGTCCTGTGATCATACAATCACTTCTGGTGTTTCGCCTCTTTGTCCTGGGACTGCCTGGCCATATTGAAAGCCAGTTGTAGGTGTTCCTGGACAGAGGCCACATATTCTGGTATGTGTCTCAATTGTTTCACTCCCCTAATCATGGGGAAGTAGAAGTCGAGATGGAGTCGAGGCCACCTGCTGAACATTAAAAAGAATGGGCTGTACCCTGTGATGGTGGAGTGTGTGCAGTTGTATGCCTGCACCACCTCAGCCAGACGGTTGACCCAATCTACCTTCCTTCATCCAATTTGCCCAGCATCCTCATTAGCATCTGATGGAGGCGCTCGACCTGGCCATTGGTCTGAGCATGGTAGGGCATTGTGCAGCAGTGCTGGACTTCCAGCAGCCTGCATAGTTCCTTGTCAATGTCACTAGGAAGTTGGCTCCCCTATCGCTAAGCAGGCGTGAGGGGGCCTCGAAGACTGACATAAAGTTCTCATAGAGAACCTTTGCCACCATTTTGGCCTTCTGATCCTTTGTGACATATGTAGCTGTGAACCATGTAAAGTGGTCCATTAGGACCAGGACATTGACAACCTTTGGTTGTTCATTCAGTGGAGCCGTCGCTCCATAGTTGTATAGTCAATATGCAATAGGTCAAGTGGGGATGTAGCTACGATGGGATGCAGGGGTGCCATGCCCCCATCTTCCTCATGCTTAATGTACCTGTGGCACCTGTGCATGGCTGCCTTGGTGTGCTCCATCATTTGCAGCCACCAAAAGTGCTCCTTCAGCAGGCTCACAGTCCGGTTCTGTCCCTGGGACTCACCCCTTGGAGTCCGCTTAATGTATAACAGGTTGTTGTGTACCACCAGGTTCTGCTGGAGGCACATGAAGGCAATGCCTTCTTTGGTCAGGGCCAGGCCTTCCAGTGCCTTTGCCAGGGTTCCCTTCCGCTTCACCTGCACCCACGCTATGCAGATGCAGATGATGTTGTCTTCCTGCTGGGCTTCTGCCCAATCCATGCTGGGGATGGACCTGAACCGGGCCTGCATGGCAGCTACTTGGCAGGCTGCCTCCCCACTTACCTCAGGGGCAAACGTCTCCACCCAATTGGTGCTACCCAGCTGAATGCCATCAAGGATGGCCTTTACCTCCTCTGTCCCTAGACAGGCAATCTGGCAGCTCAGGGCATCTGCAACCTGGTTTTTCATGCCTTTCATGTACTCCAAGCAGAAGTTGTACCCTGCTAGCTCAGCCACTCACCTATGTCCCATAGTGTCCAAGTTGGCTGTACTCATCACGTAGGTGAGGGGGTTATTATCTGTCCTCACTGTGAACGGGGCGTGGGCCAGGTACTCTTTGAAGTGCACCATCACAGCCCATTTCAGGGCCAAAAACTCGAGTTTGCTTGAGTGATAGTTGGCCTCATGCCTCTTCAGCGTCCAGCTACTGTAAGCCACTGGATGCCAATGGCTGTCTTCTCCCTTCTGGGACAGCTCTGCCCTGAGACCTTCCCTGGAAGCATCAGTGTGCAGTAAGAAGGGCTCACCAAAGCAGGCCAGCTTCAGCATGGGCTCCATGATCAGTGCCTTCTTCAACAGCTCAAAGGCCTCCCTAGCCTTGTTGGAGAGTTCTACCTTCTCCTTCTTCTTGCTGGTACCCTCACCTTTCAGGTAATGGGTGAGTGGCTTCACTTTCTTGCAGAACCCCTTGATAAAGCACCTGTAGTGCCCCAATAGGTTGGCAAAGGATTGTATGTCAGTGCAGGTGGCGGGCAGGGGGCACTCGGCGATGGCCCGTAGGTTATCCTTGCTGGGCCTTATCCATCCTTATCCTCTTGGAAGAAGTGACACTTGGACAGCTTGAGCTTCAGATTTTGTTCTCAGATGTGGTCAAAGACAGCTTGTAGGTGTTCCATGTGCTCTGCCTCTGTGTCCAAGTAGACAATCACATTGTCCAAGTAAATGAGGCAGTAGGTGGGATTGAGCTCCCCCCAGGTAATTCTGCATCAACCTCTGGAAGGTACCTTGGGTGTTGCACAGCCTGAAGGGCATGCCCTCACATTCAAAGAATCCAAGGTTGCCCACAGTGAAGGTGGTGTACTTCTTGGACCCCGGACTCATCAGTACTTGCCAGAACCCCAACAAGAAGTCCATACTGGAAAAATTGCGAGCACCACGCAGGTAGTCTAGGGTCTCCTGGATGGGGGCAGAGGGTAGGAGTCCTTCCGGGTCCTGTCATTGAGTCGCCAGAAATCACTACAAAATTTCAACCCCCATCCTTTTTCCTAACCAAAACAATGGTGTTGCTCCATGGACTCTTGCTAGGTGTGATGGCGCCAGCCTCCTGCATACTCTGTAGGTGTTGCCGCACCTCTTCCACCATGTGTGGCAGTATACGGCAGAACCTCTCCTTTATTGGTGTCTCGTCGTCCACCACTATCTTGTGCTCAACAGCACTGGTGCAACCCAACTCACCCGGCTCGTGGGAGATGTCATGGTACTTCTTCAAGAGTACCCATGCCCTCTGGGCCTCAGCCTCTGGCCAAGTGGTAAGGCCATTCATGTCCCACTTCTCCATCAATCTCTCCTGACGTTCTTCCACTGTAAGGCATGCGGGGTGCCAGCCATCGATACCTAGTTTGCGATTGAGTTCCTCCACCAGTCCCGGTAGGATATACTTACTGGGGACTACATTGGTGGCTGCTACACTGATGATGGGAGCTCCCACCTTTAGCACCTGCCTAATGGCAGTGGTGTTCTCCAATACCACTGATATCTTCCAGGGGCCCACCTTCAGCTCCATGACAGACAACTGGAGGCAGATGCCCATGGGGAGTTAGCCATCCCCATCCTGCAACTCAGTGGTCATTACCCAGAGGTGCCCATCTGAGAACATTGTGGGCACCCTGCACTTAACATTGGCACGGGAGAAGGGGTACAGTACAGCCTCCTTAAGGAGGGTAGCTACCTCTTCATAGTTGACAGGGTCCCTCTCCCCCAGGGGTGGCTCTCCACTGGCACCACCGGCAGCTTGCCTGCCATTGGGGACCTGTGCCAACCACACCCTCAGGAGTGTGCTTACTCAAGCATTGGCCCAGGGTACAGCCAACCAGTTGAGCTCACTCTCCTTGATAACTTGCACCACTCTGTCTATTGTAGGTGTCCCCAGCAGCACGGGGACCCTCTCAGCAAACTCCGACTGATAAGACAGCACCAGAGTGACATGGTCCTCATTGAACCCAGCTACACCGTCCACCTGGACTCAAATCACAACATAGCCCATGACCTCTGAGCATTGTCCCCCAATGCCATCAATGACCACCCTCCCCTTTGTGTAGAGGACATAGAGGGGGTAGACACATAGGCCTCTGCTGGTGACACCAGGTTGACGGTGGACCTTGTGTTGATCAGTGCAAGACAGGGTTCACCATCCACTTGAATGTGGCCCACCATGTCTCCCCACCCACCTACCAATGGCATCTTGGTTGATGAAGGGCATGTGGCCATGGCACAACCTTAGTCAGTGCCTAGCCACCTCACCCAGCCCACTAGGACATCTTCAGCTATTAGCTCCATAGCATGGCCTATCCAGTCCTTCAGCCCGAGGGATAAGAGGGTGGCCAGTGGCATGGCATTCTCAAAGAGGACTTCGTTCCACACTCTTCTCCCAAAAAAACATGCACTGGGTGGGGTTAGTTTCTAGGGTGATGACCTGTCAATCCTATGGCATGTACCCAGAGTAGGTCCAGCAGCACCCGGTCATTAAAGATGTGAGGGGAGGGGTCAACCATGTTTCTTTTCTGGTCCTGCTCCTGCACCATCATATGCATTGCATATCATCTAGCATCTTGGTGAGGTTCTGGGGGTTGTGGGAGCTGAGATAGCAGTGCTTTCCCAGCCTCTGCCTCATGGGCAGGGCAAGCGGCCATTGCTTTCCATCACCCCACCTTCTATAACCGGTTCAACAACCCTCTCTTCCGGGTTGTCTGTGGCAGGTTGGCCAATGGCGTCCTTGGCATTGTCAGTCGGGTGGGCCTCAGTTGGCACATCCACTGGGGTCCCATCCATAATTTACAACTTGGCACTGCTACTAATTAATGTTGGATTTTCTTGGTGCTAAGGCCTTGACTTGAGAAATTATACAAACTGACGAGTGGTATGCCCATTTTGGCATGGGGTCAGTCCCTAATGGGAGCTTCTCTAGGCTGGCACCCTATTCAGACATTGGTGCTTTAAGGCGTGTCGCGACTACGGCGGTCTTCCACTAGGCTGCTAACCAGATCGTCCTTCACATAGTCCGTCAAACCTCTGGGTGCCCACCCAGGGATGCCAGAAATGTGACGTATGCTCGCCGTGTACTGCTAATAACGTGAGCACCAAAGTTAACTACTCTCTCCAGCCACTCTCTGGCTGTGGTGAAAGGGGTTATCCCACTCTAGTGTCTTACTCTAGGGTGTGGTACCACCATCAGTGCAGTCACCGCTCACAACCGAATCAGTTAATAATAACGCAATGAGGGTGGCAGCTACAGCTGCTGCAGGGACAAATAGAGACTAAGACATGGGTAACGATTGAACACTACCAAGGGAGCGGCTGCTCGGGGAACCAGGGATGTGCTGGTGATCCTTCTAGCAACTCCAGCTAGTCAAAGGCCAAGGGCACATGTGCCATGCTGTTTTAAAGTGGTGGTGGCGTGACATCAGCCCCAGGGTGATGTCACAATGGTGATGTAGTTGATGCAGCATCATTTGAATGATATCACGTTGAGTACAGTCCATGCGCATGCACATTAGTGGTAGCCGGGCAGGGGCGCTATAGATTATATTAGTCAAGTGTCGCCAGGGCGACAGTGCTCCCAAGAGCACTGCCGGTCAGGCGGTGCCATGCAGGCGGCACCATTCAGGTGCCGCCATAGTGGTGGCACCACCTGGTGGTGCCAGCCAGGCGTAATCACGTGACCAAAATGAGCCAGAAAAATGTGGTGAGGATTTTCAAAGTGTGGCAATCGGAAAAAAATAAATAAAAAAAAATTGAACTTGGTCCCAAGAAAGCCAAACTGTTTATATATATATCGATAAAATATTTAATATTTCTCAATCTTGCCGTGCACATCATGTTTCAACCTCAAATGAGGGTTTTTTTTTGAAATCCCAATTTCAAAGTGCGGCGGGAAATGTAATGCAAACAATTAAATAAAAAAGCCTTACCATTTATAAAAACTTACTGAAGAACCTTTAATATTTATTTGAACGAACAATACACGTTTTTATCGGTATTTTTACACACAGCTTAATACAAATTTACTGAAGCTGTTGCGAACAGCTGTCGCAGAACAACAACCGAAAGAAAACAGTATATTGTCAATATCAACTATCTTTGCAGTTTATTTTTTCTATTAATTGTAGCCTTGACTTGATGCTAAATAAAATGTCAATAATTCGTAAATACGTATGGCAATATTATTTTATCAGAAAGTGTGATCTATGAATTAACAAACAAAACTTTCTTCCGCACAATATCTTATTTCCGTATCTTAGCATTAAAATGTCATTTCACAACGACATTTAAATTTAAACTTATGTTCACAATATTTTATTACATACTTTTAAGTCTAAACAAATTTCGATTGTTGATTCTAATTTGATACATACGTGTGTTTTGATAGTTGTGTACGTGCACCATACACAAATCACGATTATTCTAACGTGGAAACGTACCATAGATATTAAAACTCCACCCACAAAATGTTATACTTGTTCTGTATCCGTAACTTAAATTTGAATAAAATCCGCATAAATAATTTAATAATTTACGCCGTCTAACTTCATAAGCAACATTTCATTCAATTCCGTACGCTAATGATGAAAATCACTAAAATCCTGCTTCAATTTCAGCAATATTATTTATCCATTTAATTTCTTACAAGGGAAGAGTTCTCCATTAATGAGGTTTGTACATAAAGGGTTCTCTTACACGGCACATATATTTACTGATCCCTGTCTGTGTAATACATTATTTAGTGCAGGGTTCAGTGCACTGTGTATGTCCTCAACGTGACACGTGGAAAATACTACCGATCTCGGCAAAACATCAAGTGTCCTAAAACTGATTTGATCAACATAATGGGGAAATAAACGTCGATTAATTCAATAAATGTCAATGAGATAATACGTTGTATGAACGACTGAATGGTATGACCTCTTGTGGTCCGTTACAACCCTACTTCCCTCCTAAAAAGTTCGCATTTTATCAATAATTATCATTGATATGATACTTTTACGGTTCTTAGACGGGAAAAGTCTCTCAATAATTTCTGATTCAGTATTTTTCACATTATTTCAAAATTTAGCATTATGACATGATTGTTAAAATTTTGCGCGACATTTGGAGTGTGCATGAACATTAAGTGCACGTAGATTCAACTTCGAACACACAGACAAATAACATACTGACAGCGTCAAATACTCATAAACATATACCGTATTTGATCAAAATAAGGCGCATGCCCTAATTAAGGCGCACCCCCTTTTTTGGGCCAATTCACAGAATTTATTCTCATCATAGTGGACATCCAGCATAAACTTTTTTCAAGTTGGTAAGAGAGATATGCTTGGAAAATTTTTTGTTTTTCTTACATAAAAGTACTTTTTCAGCTTCACATATCATGGATGCCTTTGTAATTTCATATTCTTTGTAAAATGTCAAACTGTTTTGGGGTGAATTTTGAGTACATTACTTCCCAAGACCAATATATTACGTTTCAGTGTTGACGCATCACTAATTTACAGCACTTGCCAAACATTGGTTAGAGAAGCTATTTAAATAAGGAGCACATCCCAAATTAAGTCGTCCGCGCATGCGCCTTATTTTGATCAAATACGGTATGTCAGTGTTTACTGGCGGCTAAACGTTTACTGAGAAAACACAGAGCTGTTTGATTGCATATATCAGGCATCGAGAAAGTCTGTGAAATGTAAAAAGGATGTATTCATACTAAAATTTCACAATCCTCCTGCAAATATTTGAGGGTATGCCTTGGTTTTTCACCCATTTTTGAAAGGGTATCTGTTCCGTGAGACAACGAAGTGGGACTGTTGTGACAGAGTTACAGATGATGGGGACAGGGATGGGCAAGAAAGGGTGGCAGTGATGAAAAGAAACTGAAATGAGTTATCACAATGGCCAAATATGAGAAGCTAGGAAAGGATACTGTGTTAAGCGAGACTGAAAAAAATACAACTTCGACATGTACGCTAACAAAAGCAGTTCTTTTATAAAGCTAGTAGCATGGAAGATAAATGGGTGGCATGGTAGGGGACGTGGGGTATCAGAAGGATAACCCATGATTAATGTAGGCACAACATGGTTTTGAGTACAATTTGATATACATGCAGCCATGTGGCTGTCTGGGCTGCATTTCTTGAATTTTACTTCATTCCTCGACTTGCTACTAAATTAACTCACTAACTCTTTGTGACTCAACGAGCTCTAAGGTAAACAACCACGATGATAAGACACACTCGAGCTACTGGCAGGGGAGATCCAACATTACGATGCATGATGCTGCACGTAAACTCATCGACGGATGATACATACACATGTATCATGGATCTTTTTTATGAAATCACTTCATATTTCCAGAATAGTTAGAGATGATCACAACAGTTAAAACTTGTCTTTTCGTCTTGTCGTTTAAGACCCAAAGTAATTACTCTAAAGGACAGTAGTAAATGTCAGGTTTCATTGTATTTTCTAACTTACGTTAGTAAGGCTACGATGATTCACCGGATCTTCGGATCATCGATCGGACATGTAAAATATGGCGATCATCGATGATATTTTCTGTCATCGGATCATCAGGCTCTGTTATTTGAGGGGGATTTAATGGAATTTTGAGGTGCAAATAATCATCTTCACCAAATGTTGATGGGATTGAACAATTTTATGTTCATTCACTCTATTTAATGCTAAGAAATATAATTTGTCTTTGTAACATTATATGTTTTGTAATGCAACATAATAACATAGATGTGTTCTATGTTCTAACAGATGCTGATTCCATATTAATTTGGTCTAAATTTAGTACATTTGTGCTAAAATTCCCACAAAATATGTAAATTCCGACGATCCTGATATTCGATTGATTTTAATGTCCGATGATCGATTTTAACTTCAGGCCGATGTCGCTGCCTTATACGTTAGTGACTTTCTATCGTGAAGTTGGACTTCTCAACTCTTTTATTTTACAATTGTCTAACCTGTGTCCTATAACAAAGTCTGGATGCTTTAATACAATAAAAATTAAGGAAATAACGTTCATGCCTCAATGTACCCATATCCCTTAAACCTGATGACGTGACAGATAAAACTGTATCACGATTCACCGGTTCAGATTGTTTACCCTAACCACGCCCACTAAAATGATAACAACCATCAAAATTCTACAATATATCTCCATAATTTTTAACCCAAAATATTCTCTATATCTTTAGCCTTCGTTGTACATACGAATATAACAGCTATGGGCTTTATTATGCTTAAATATTGACAAAAACTTACTCTACTCAGAAATTTCTTTCCAGAGATGGAAGCCGCCATATCAGTTCTAAGCCCCCTACAACATATACAAGTATCGTGTCATCTTCATGCCAATCCGTCTGTGTGTCGGTCTGTCAGTAAGACAAATGCAACTATTCGTTTTACGTTGACCTTAATGGCTTGTACTCAATCAGCGCGTCTTCATGAACAAAACGGTCAATAATACACGAATTGCCCATTTATGCAAATTAATTGGGTCAAAGGTTACCTGGAGGCAAATGCTAGTTTTGAGGGTGTTTGTGGCAAAATAGTACCAACTTCCAGCCTCAATTCTGTGCACAGTAAA
>JBCAUI010022009.1:0-10263 GCA_038406195.1 Haplosyllis anthogorgicola | reverse complement strand
TTCGAGGACTTCTTCTTTGGTTTTGATTTGGCCTTGGGTTTTGGTTCATCCTCACTGTCAGACTCTGATTCACTCTCGGACTTCTTAGCCTTCTGTTTAACTGGACTAACCTTCGAGGACTTCTTCTTTGGTTTTGATTTGGCCTTGGGTTTTGGTTCATCCTCACTGTCAGACTCTGATTCACTCTCAGACTTCTTAGCCTTCTGTTTAACTGAACTACCCTTCGAGGACTTCTTCTTTGATTTTGATTTGGCCTTGTGTTTTGGCTCATGTTCAGACTCTGAGTCAGATGATGTGTTCGTAACCCTTCTCTTCTTCTTAGCTTTTTTCTTGTCTTTCTTTCGTTTTTTTCTCCTCTCCTGTTCTGAAGATTCTGATGAGGATTCAGAGGTGGAGGTTTCTCTACGTCTCTTCTTTTTCTTTTCTTTTAAAGTTAGTGCTTTATATCCGGCATT
The DNA here is from genome assembly GCA_038406195.1 of Haplosyllis anthogorgicola. NCBI lineage: Eukaryota > Metazoa > Annelida > Polychaeta > Phyllodocida > Syllidae > Haplosyllis > Haplosyllis anthogorgicola. The sequence goes on along the minus strand of JBCAUI010022009.1, from coordinate 9,808 downwards.
GTAGACATAGTCACTGTCAACAGGTAAATATTGCAACTGCGGTCTGGGGGTAAAAATGTCTGCCTGCGCTGCCGCAAACTCACTAACAACGGTGTTATTGGGATCAAAATACCTCCCACTGTAATTTCCTTCACTATGACTATGACTACTACTTAGAGGCAGGTCATAAGGCTGATGTCTTTGCATGTAACCTCGGACAGCTTGCTGACGATAAAGCTGGCGGTCCCGATCCATTCTAAAAAAAAAATGCAACTGATGATCAGTTTCACTCGAGACAAAAAATTGCTGTGAACATTTGTGATAATTTTAAGGGGTCATTTTACATTAAAATAATAAAATTACTAGCTACAGAATATCTCTACATATTTCTTTACACATGTCTAATGTAATTTTGTTGTTTCACATTATTAGGACACACTTACGGTTTAATTTGCTTTGAGCCTTTGCCAAATACATGCTTCTTCGAAGTGCATCATGGTGGAGAGAAGGAATTCCCGGATGAATTTTAAAACTGACCAATTACAATCAGTTTTACATCGCGATTTTCAATTTAGTGACATCTGTTGTTTGTTTAAGACAAAATTATTCATTATGCAAACATTTTCAGCACTCGGCCAATGGACAATCAGTTGCATCAGTTGCACAACACTTCGGCGGTCAACAAAACCAAAGAAAAAACAGAAATAACTATACTAAATGTACAATTTATTGATAGATTGTTATAAAGTACATATTAACTAATAATATTATTGCATATTCATATAGTTTTATCCATTAAACACTAATTCGCATTTTTTAGGGTGGGACGGACTTTTTTTTTTCGAACTTCAACTTTTGAATCGATAAATGTGCTAAGATATTCAACATAAACACCAATATTTTTATGTTTTATTTAAAGTTAGAGACCTATAGTGATAATATATAGCTTAAAACTCATGGATAATTAATTACAATTTATAATAATTGGGGTTTGAAAAAGGGTTTAAAAAAAGTGTCACAAAAATCTACCCGCAAAAACCAAGTTTTTATGGAAATTTTTACAGTTTGCCTGGTTGGAATTCAATAAAATTTCGTGTGTTACTTAATACTGATGCAATACATCAGATTATAACCAAAAATTGATACAAGAAGACTTATTTATATGTCCATGATGTATTTCATGACTGGTACGGCACTTCGTGATGGCTGCTCATGTAATAAAGTATCAATCATAAGGCATTACTTCAGTTACCAATTTAAACTAAATTACTAAGATTTGTCAACTTGACTGGAAAGATATTTTTCTCGGATTTGTTATAGCTGACATTGTGTAACGTTTACAGCATTCGCAGTTTGACCAACTTATATCAATAACAGCTTAGAAACTGCTGCCATCTTCCAGGCCGCTGGAACAGCCTGTTTACATGGAACCAGAAATTTCATGTGCTTGTTTTTGCCACACAGGTGCATCAGTCTAACCAAAAAGTCAGCTATTTCAGACTAATTATTATGATTAAAGATGACTAGTCAGAAGACCTAGTAGGTTGAAAGGAGACTATCCGTGCAACTGCACAACGAAACAAGAATGTCTTTCAATTGAAGGCCGAACCGCCCGCTTGGCAAATAGTCATTGGAATGCCATTAGTATTAAAACATAAAGAATTCATGACAAAAACTAAATTTGACCTTCAAATGACATTGACCTATATTTTGACCTTGACATTGTGTATTTTTCACAAATATGATAACGTGTCATTTGTAGATGGTTGTCAAAAAATGGACATTTTTTATTCTTGTGACCTTGAACTTGACCCAATGAACTTGGTACTCAAACGTGACCTAGATATTTTGAAAATGTACCACCATACCAAAACTGAAGTTTCCAGGTCAAACGGTTAAAAAATTACAGCCTGTACAGACAGACACACAAACGCACAGACACACAGACACGACTGAAAATTACCTTCCCGCATACGCGGGCAGTAGGAACTTTTGCTCCCTCTCCTTGAAAAGGCTAATCTATGGTGCAAATGCAAGAGCAAGTTGGGTTTGGATCACAGGCTGTCGTCGTCGTCGAAGCTGTGGTAGTTGTGGTAGTTGGGGATGGCGTTGTAGTAGTTGTAGTTGTTGGCACAGTTGTAGTTGTTGTTGGAACTGTTGTAGTTGTAGTTGGTGCAGTTGTAGTTGTCGTTGGAACTGTGGTTGTTGTTGCCGGTGTTGTTGTTGTCGATGCTTTTTCGGCTACAACAACTTTAACTACATCGTCTAACTCTGTGGAACAAAAACATCAGAACACAAACGTTTTAATTTCATTAAATGCAGCAGATCAACTTTTATGTTATAATTCAACCTGTTAATTGCAAAAGACTCTGCGGCACAGTGCTAGTATGTTTGATTATGCATGTGCATTATGTACATTTACTTTATTTTTCAAATCTTCAATAGATGTCGCCACCTCCTAGCTATATTTCCTAACTTACAATTTGTATTGCAGTGATAGTGAACCAACACTACAAACTTCTCTATTAATTAAACAAGTAAATTGGTTCCTTGGACTCTTCCTGTCCTTTTCACCAAGGTTTTACATTGTAAGTTAAGGTGGAGCTTATTGGTTAATGAAATGAAATGCGCTTCAAACTTCTTCGAATTTCATCTACTTTCGGAACTTTATTATCTTTTTATTGCGGCCTAAATTATGTCAGTGAATGCCACTCGGGTGTGTAATTTTACAAAACAATTTCAGACCCTGAGGCAAATTCTTTTTAAGAATTACCAGCCCTCGTGCATTCCCCTACACAGATTCACCAGCCCTCGGGCATCAGAGGATGAAACAATCATTTACGCCTCTTTATTATGGGAACAATATGTTCTTTTGTTTGAGTGAAAGACACAGCATGGAATTCTATCGTCCAAAATTTAAACCAATTTTAGAAGCTGTCACCAAAATTCAAAGAAGCGCATGTTAAGGAACAATTGAAGTGATGTGATACAGATGACAATAGAACTCACCCTGGTCACAAGAGTTTGCCACTGACTCTTCCACATACAAAGTGGATGGAAGATCTACTATCAATCCTGTTGCGGTATCCAGATCTGTACAGTCAACACTACAAATAGAAATACATTACAGTAGTCTACAGAACAAATGGCCAACAATTCAACACTTTTTTCATTCCTTTTGTGTGAACACACATCATCCAATGAAGATTACAATCGACAGGAGTGAAGGTTTTTCTAATTATTTTGCCAGTCAAACTTGTCTAATTTGGCAAATGAGTGATACTACTTTTAATATTATTACTAATATTAGCAGAAGCTGAAATGGTCATTTTATCTCTGTACTAAACGCCTCGGGCATTGATGTATGTCCATGCCATCTATTAATTGTTTCAACATAATTAGACATCAATTCATTATTTCCATCTGCATTGTATACCCTTAAACATTTACATGTTGTATATGGAGACCATTTAAGAGCACACTGTGCTTTTCGTGTAAACAGAAAATGCAGGAGCTGGGTAACTTAGAACATTATTACTTTTAGGTTTCATTACCATATTAAGTACAATTAGAGGAAATGAAAAACAGTTACATTTTAAAAATAGTATTTACTTTGCTGTGTAATTAGTCAAATTTGCCTAATTAGGCATTTTTGCCTCGGGATGTGAAATAATAAGCAAAAAACCTCTATTGTTAATTCTCTTATTTTTTAGTGCATCAAATATCATCACAAACTTTCTATCTGTATCAACTGGGTACACCAGGTCAGCTTAAACTTCTATCGACGCGTTACTCAAAAGACCGTTACACAAAAATCGTATCAATTTAGTGCATAAGGGTACATAAGGCAGCTCCCATAAGGTTCTGTTAAAGTTCTGATACGATTTTCGTGTACTGTCCTCTTGTTTCCTTCTGATCTAGAAATCTTGGACTTACTCTTGACTTTAAACCAAAAGCAACAGGGTATAGTCGGACCAGAGATGAGTTCAAAATCAGAGGAAGACATATCCCGAACTCTTTAGCACAATTGGTAACAAGGCGAAACTGATACATTTGTAATAGTGTGATGGATATTCAGACAAACGAGATTTTGGCTTATTTGGCATGATTGCCAAAGAGCTGACAGAATTATGAAATGCCCGTCATCGTTAATGTCGTTGTCGTTGTTAATGTAGTTGTCATTTGTGCACACTTACTCTGAGCACACTATTGATCAGAGAAACGTCATATCTGACGCGCATATGAAGCTATGCCAGGCACAGGGTGTATGATGTCAACCTCGTAATGACGCAACAGCCTTAAGAAAATTCATAATGCCACCAGAAATCCCATTGACACTATGTTAAACTTTTGGACCGATTTGTATTGTACAAAATGATTTATTTTATGTCATCTTGACTCCATTTTATAGAAAAGAGGAAAGATGAAAGGGATATTTGGTCCATAAGTTCCCATTTGCAACAATGAAAACAAGATGGCATTTTTTTACCATTTTGAACATTGTGTCAATAGGGCTTCTGGTTGTCATTATGGATTTACATAAGGCTCTTCCATCATTACGAGATTTACATCATACAAACCGCAGGCAGGCGGTTGGGGTTCGACTCCCGGACAGTGTGGAGACGTTAGGCAGCGTCTCAGTAGATCACACCCTCAGCGAACCAAGGTGTAAAATTGGTACCAGTGCTATGTGAGATTGCACACGATGCTAGGGGGAATATTTACCTGCCACCTGATTTTTTCATCACAAGGTTATGGTTCAGTTAAGGCATAGCTCACACCAAGGTTGGGTGAGTTCTCGGGTTATTTCCTGGGTGGGAAATTAAAAGTTGTAAACTACAATTGATGTCTGAACTGACAATAACTACGGTATATCAAGAGTAATTTTACCTTAACTTATTGCACCCTGCGGATACGAAAAGAGATTCTGACTAATAAATTATACCTTTCTCACAGTAGGATACATCTTTCTAAATTTTGTTTCTTGCAGTCAGATTAGAGCATAAAATGGTATGTAATGTCAACAACTTTACATATTCATCAGACAACAGGAATGTATGAAAAAAAATCAAAATTTATTTTAAAGTTTTATATTTTTCACACATTCCTGTTGTCCTTTAAATATGTAAAGTTGCTGTCATTACCTACCATTTTATGCTCTAATCCGACTGCAAGAATCAAAATATGAATATCTATGACTGCATGAAAAATTATTGTCAACAAAATATTAGGTAATCAGAATCACTATAAATAAGGGTATAATAAAACAGTATTCAGTTTCGTAGCCGGGGTGTACATTGCACTTACCTTCCTACGTAACAGGTACACGTGCCGGATTTGTACGTCGCCAAGGAGCATCCGTTGAGGTTGCTCGACGCCCCAACTGTTACTTGTTCACAACTCTCAGCACTGGTTAAACCAAGGGCTGAATCAGAAAATACAAACATCAAATACAGTCCTGGAACGTTTTAAAATGTCCCATAATGACACAATGGCCTTATCCGAATAATTCATAATGCAGGTTGTAGGATGTAAATCTCGTAATGACGAAACAGCCTTGTGTAAATCAATAATGACAACTGAAAGTCCTATTGACACAATGTTAAAAATGGCAAAAAGTCATCTTATTTTCATTGCTGCAAATGGGAACTTGTGGACCAAATATTCCTTGCATTTCTCCGTATTTCTATAAAATGGAGACGAGAAGACATAAAATAAATATTTTTGTATGTATTCTCGTACTTATTTTCAGAAATAATTACTTTACTATAATACAAATTGGTCCAAAAAGTTTAACACGCAATGTGTCAATGAATGTGCTTAAGGCTATTGCGTCATTACGAGACTGACATCATACACCCTGTACAATGACACAATCAGTGTAATATCATCTATTCAGTAGACCAGTAAAATTCAAACTCTTATTTCACGTTCAATTTCGAAAAAAATGAGCAATAATGAAAACCAAAATTAATGACTGGGAATATTCTTTAATTAATTACATTTAGTATAATTCTAAACTGAACTCTTTATTTTAAACTCAAAAACATGCAGCAAGACGGCAGATTATACTGCATTGTTGATATTCTGATGTGGCCTTATCCGCCAACATGAAGTCCTGGGATTTGACACCATTAACCGTGAATGTGACTTTTAATGAATTTTGTTTGTACTATGGATATTGGTATTTTAAATTTTTTGTATAAACCTGGTCATGGCTGTGTAATTGAACGACAAGGAGACTTACTGACGTTAAAAGTGCCGGTGAATATAGCCGGATCAAGCGCGATATTCGAAACAACTGAAAAGCAAAGAGTAAAGTTAATAATATAATAATGACGTTAGACGGAACCTGTCGGTATCCAGGATGCTTACCTGGCTATTTACAATATTTTAACTCCGGGGTGATTAGATGACAGAATTTCAAGCAGATGTCAGGCTAATTTGTTTCGGTGCCCTGATTCCTAGTTTGAAGCACCTGGGGTCACAGATCAGTGCTCAGAATGGAACAATAAAGATCCAATATGTTCTTGATGTAAACACTGCACCCTGCTAAAATGACAGCATGCATGGCATTGTTTCATGCCCCAGTTCAAACCTCACACCTAATCAATTGTAACAGTGACCAGGTCATGCAATCATTTCCAGTGCTGTGTTTATATTTTTGCTTAGTGCATTGAGGTCTATTTATCACTAACAGCAGGAGTCAGCATCTCCTAAAGAGGTATTCGTAAATAGAAGGCAGTATCAATATGCATCTTCTGTGCGGCCTAGATCGTAGAAGGGGTCTTGGTTCCATGGTGGTGAAACGGACTCAATCGAAAGTTTTAATACCACAGATAGATCTATTTATTAATTTCTCTTAAGGAATTGCGTTGATATGTGAGTATATATCTATTACGATAATAAATTCAACCGATTTAAATATGGTTGAGTTGTCTTCTTCATGTCTGATTTATGACTTTGGAGATAGTGATATAAAAGTTTTATCGACATAAACATTAGAACATAAATGAAATTGGAAGAAAATACAAATTTGACCTTCAAATTACCTTAGCCTTCAAATAATCTTGACCTTATCTCTGACCTTACTCACTCATAAGCCTTATAGCATGTGATACTAGCAGATAACTGTCCAAAATTATACGTTTTTATTGCTGTGACCTTGAACTTGGCCTTGTGACCTTGGTACTCAAACTTGACTCAAAGATGACTATTGTACCAAGATGTAAGTCCTGAGTTCTGTCATGTTACTGACACCCTACCAAACATCTTTTGTCTTATGTCCTGTGATTTGATAAAGAGGATCTCCCCATAATCAGTATTCTGTTCTGTGATTGGACAAGCCCTGTACATAAATTATGTTAATGAGGTCTTGGGGGAGATCCTCATTGGCTGGAACGGTGACTATCCAAAGGACTGGTTCCACCTAGTAATACTGAAAATTTGAATTGAACACCACTATATCTTGTTCCTGTTAAATAAGTCAATTATAACTATGCAGAATTTATATGATCAAAAACTGACTTCAAAAACCAACTTTTGGTGTTTTGCTTAAAGGACAGTTGGAATGTATAAATTCACTGAACATCTGAACAACCTGATAAAACTAAAGCATAACCGTGCTAATTTAAACATTTTCTGTTTGTATTTTGTCACTGAAATTATGTTTTGGTTCCCTGAAATACTGAAGAAATGTTAGTTTCCCCAGGAAATCCACTCAAAGCAGAAAGTGGCTATGAAAAGGTTTCGCCATTACAGTACACGCTTTCAACTAGCTGTAACTTTTCATTTGAAGGAACCAAATGCGAACCACAATTACTCAATTGTTTACTGCTAGTGGTGTTTGAGTAGTGTGTCTTTTTGGCCACAGTGAGGAGCGAAGCGTAGCTGGCATTTATTGCCCGGTTTAGTGTCAGGTGCTGCTACAGTTGTGGGGCGACAGAAAATTCCTATGCTTTACCATAGCAGTTCAGCACACCATCACATACCTTTTGCTGTAAAATCGCGCTTTTTACCCTGTGACATCAGAAGTATTGCAATTCAAATTGTGTGTTAGGAAATTCGTCATTTTTGCTATTACAAGTGAAGTGTGTGATGATATGTTCGACTTCCCATAGTAAGCTTAAGGAGAAAAGTTCATCGTTTTAAAAAAAATTGATGAGGGCAGCACCTGACGGGCCTTTAATCCAATGTATATTTTTTGTATTCTGATGGTTGATTTGCTACGCCACTGTTTTGATTATATAAATTAAATATATAAAATGTACGTCTAGTTGTCAGCTGTACTGTAATGAGTGTGCTTACATCGTGAGGCTTCTGTCGAATAAATCGTCAGAACCACCAGAAAAACGGTTACTGTCATCCGCCCCATCTTATTCCTTGCTGGAGATGCAGCACTTAAGTGACGGAAAATTCCAGAAATTAAATGTCCTTATTATTATCCTCCTTTTGAATTCAAGGTGCAAATAGTTCAGCTAAATCTTTGTTTGCTAGACTGTTTGTGTATAAACAATCGAAAGAATGTTATTCAAATTGGTAACAAAAATTACGTGCTGGTGCAGCAGGAATTTTTTGTTCACAGATCATGAAATATTGTGTCCAAAATATACCTTTTAATTAAGAATAAATGTTTAATGCAATGCTGCAATATTTTTCTTTCTTCAGACCCTAAAATCGAAGGTCTATCTCTTTTTTATCTGTACGACAAATTTTTTTCTACTGCTGCTCCTGAAATTCCTATCAATTTGAAAACGTACTGTGCTTTTGAGTTTTTATTGTTCCAAATCTAATACAAATTTCATCCTCTGAACTATTGTAGCCTTGTTGTTAAAAATTTAGACAATATTTTCATACACAAATCCGTTCACAATGAATACTTTCCAGATACAAATGAACTTCTCTTTAAACATTAAAAATAGAATGACACTCAAGTTGTGCGTATTTTGACAATTTGAATAACATTTCTTTCTTTCGTAACGTACTGAATTGCAAACGCAAATCATGAAATCACTACCAACTTTGTAACGTCCCGCAACAACTAAATTTCATGTTAGGCCATTGAGGCAAATTATATCCTAGCGTGGAACTCTATTCGCATAAAATTGATAGACATTTCATGATCTGATTCTCAAGATGATTTTCAAAACCTTTCCGACATACTGTTTATGCACCTGTCCGCGACTCTAAAAACTAGAATATGACTAAATCCAGTATTTATAGTGAAGAGACTCTACTCTACATCTGATTGGTCATTTCATTTTACTAGGGCCCGGTTTCACGTCAATCAGCACGAGATAACTCTTAATCCAAGGGCGTTAGGCCACACCTTTTTATATTTTTTGGACTACGTTTCCCGCCGCTCTCAGAAATCAAGAATTGTAAGAAAAATTGAAACAGCACAGGTAAGTCTAAATTGTAATGTTTCGTCACCTCATCGAACATAGTTTGGACAAATTATAAGTCAATATATAATATGTTAATTTTAGCCAAAAATGCAAAAATACAGTAAAGTAATTTATTATTATTTTTTTCCGATCGCTGCTCTTAAATATTTCCCGGCTCCTGAAATTCCTATCAGTTTTGAAACAATAGAAATTCAAAAGCATAGCGTGATATTCTTCGGTTATAATCTTTTGTTCTATTGAAACATAATCCAACAACAAAAAAAGTGGCCTCACACTAGTAAGGGTTGTGATACACGATTCAATTCAGATGATATGTGCAACTATGTCTGTACTAAGAATGAAATATGTGACGTTTTGAGATGAACGTCCGCCGTAAAATAAATACAAACAGGTTGAAACTCGTAGTCAAGAGCTGTTACTAA
>JBCAUI010021898.1:0-21751 GCA_038406195.1 Haplosyllis anthogorgicola | reverse complement strand
TGCACTGTCTGAATGTGGCAGATGAGCAGCAATACTGTGTGCATCATTTGCTGCATCAAATAATAAAAAATATATATTATACATATATATATATTTTTTATATTCTTTCTGTCTCTCTTTGTACTCCCGTCGGGTACCGACGGGTTCCATCTAGTTTTATTAATAGATTATTTTCATGAATCCGGCGACGACACGCTCTCATTGATACATGCAACGTATAAAATGGGCAGTGTTGAACGCATAGATATGGATACACAGACTTTGAAATCTATCTGGTCGTATTTTCGTTGACTCAAAAGAACACTTTCAAGAAAGTGTGTTTTCACTGCTGCCCAATGATTAAGGAATCTAGTAGTAAGGGCAAAGGGACAGTCATTATTTGTGACCTAGGATATGAAGGCACATCCGGACTGGACAGAATAAAAGCAAACTATAGAAGCTGTTAGAACTTGGTAAAGCTTGAAGCTGTCTTCGAGGCCTGCATCAAAGAGCACGAGCTACGGCCAAGATTGATACTCTTCTGCAACCTGCCCTCCAGATTTGATTAAATCTTTATTCCTCAATCAATTTTTCGCAATCATAGGAAGTGTCCCTGCCTATCCACGGAAATTGCACCCTCGGAATTTGATAGATTAAGTGTCAAAAAGTGGCTGCATCGGCAAGCCCCCATGTGGCAGGATTCTCTTGTATATTGAATTATCAAATGTTTGATTAGTCGTGGACGGTCACCAAGGCACAAGGGCAGTGGCAAAGGTTGCGAATGGGCATCGTAGAAATCAACCTATAAGCCGAGGAATAACTGGAAAAAGTCAATTCCTCCGCGGCCCAACTCATCACTATATGGCCGGCTATTTACTCCATTTATCTACTTTTCAGGTGAAAGTTGGATTATTGCTGGCCCTGGGTCAGGCAGGGGTTAGCCATGATTTAAATGCCTTCTGCCTCCAAATTGCCCTCCATCTATATGGGTTACATCACGCCCAGTAAAAGTTGGACACTTCCTCTTTTGATAGATCGCAACTTAAGCTACAAATGGATTAGAAATTGTGAAAATGCTTTTGCCAGTGTGTTGGTTCAACCTGATTTGTGAAGGTCCAATAACGTGCGTCATATGTGGCTAGATGCAGTTTATTGTAACATGATGTATGACTTGAAAAAATAGTTTCACTTGATCTTCTTCGATAAGAACTGTCGTAGATAACCAAGCCAAGAAACTGTTAAAAAATCAAATAAGGAAATATATCCCTTTTACTATGAAGGACCTCTACCGTTTATTGAGTGAATTACCTTGATATCTGTTAAATTTGATATTTAAACTACTTTGATGTGGTTTGCTTTAACACATTGTAAACTCTTTTTTATTCCTTTACGTTTGATTTTAAGACGTCAAGTACATTTTATGACTACCTTTAAGTTTAATAGCATTTCCGTAAGATACATGTCGCGCTGTAGTCTACTGGCGATCAATTAAATAAGAAAATGTAACCATATGATGAATGTCGAAATGTAACTGGAGAAACGTAAAAAGTATTTTAGTGAAAAAATATCTACCTTATTTGGAGAGCTGCCTGTTGATGAAGGTTTATTGTATGTGCCCATACTGGTGGTGAGGCGCAGGATCTGATCTGATTGTACATCTGCAGACATGTTAATGGCTGGTGATATATCTCCAGGAATGGTGATCGTCAAGGGTAGAGGGTGAAGTTTGTCCGTTTTCAACATTGTTCAATTTACGTCCAGAGTCTGTTTTAAAAAAATTAAAATCGGCAGAAACTGTCCTGACTGTTAAATAGAAAATGATCCGTTTAACTTGTTGCTCGTTCCAGGATGATTAGATAGTCCGTTCCACATGTAAGTTTGGTTTTGAATAAGTTATCTGCACGAAGGTTGATATCTTGGAAGCTCCTTCACACTTGGTCAGTGATATTGTTAGATTCCACTTTGATGATAGAAGTCATTCAATATTACACATTGAAGCGTGTTGACCAATACGGTTTGACATAACGAAATTTCAGATAAGTTTATTTAGAAATGTGATCAAGAAACTTGTTTAATATTTTAACCTTCTTTGACCGGTGCTTTATACTTTATTAGTACCTAATAGCGAGCCTGATTTGTCCATGTACTCTAAATATTTACTCCTGTTAAATAGACAGTTTATATAAGTCCCTTTGTCTCAAGCAAGTGCTCATTGGTTGGCTTAATCTTCATTGTTTGGGGGTAATTTTTCAGAATTAACTGTAATGGTTTTCCCCGCAATTAATAGCTTGTTGAAGCTTATCCCCTATTTTGACTTTCCAATTGGGCATTGTCATTGTTTTACGGGTATTTACTCTATAAAATTGTTAAGTAATTAATTGGGGCAAAATGACTTTCCCACTGAATTAAAATAAGTGGTTTATTTAGCATTTAGGGTACAATGCCAGGTAAAGGCATAAATCACAGGTGTTTAGCGTTAATAATGAATCCATTACAAGTGTGAAATAACTGTTATAGGTAACATTTTAAATATTTATTGTATTTTTTACGACAGGAGTGATTTCAGAGAAAACTGGTAATATTAAAACTGTTATTCCAGATCTGTGCACCTTTTACTTAAAAAGATCTTTTTTTCAATCACATCCTTGAGGAGCCGTGATTGAAGTCATAACTGTACTCATGCAATTCTTTTTAATTTTATTTTCAGTTTCCCGTGACACGTAAGGAGTTTGGGCCGATTCATCACGTTGAATTTTCACCAGTTGCACCGTATAACTTAGCACTGACAGCATCAGCAAGGGTAGAGTATTCTTGATTTTATTGCGCAATCAATTTCATGAAGCAAATTATGCAACAGTTGACATTCCATTGTCTTCTCCGGGGTAATTATAATTTTTGCAAGAAATTTAATTTGAGTTAAATAGAAACAGTCATTAGAGGAGAATATGTCAAACACAGAAAAAGTTGGGTATTTTTAGCATTTTCTAATTACGTTATGTAAAATAAAATAATTGTCGCAGCTACTTTAGTTTTAACATCGTTATTTTCCGCATTCGGCATTTGATTTGCTACTTTGAATATTAAACTCAATATATTTCACTTTCTCAATAAATATCATAAAGGAATCCGTGTGGATGATGGATAAGCAAACTTTGACGGATAATAAGAGTAATTTAATGCAACAATATGTCTTATAAGGTTAATATTGAAGGTTTTTAAAGCTTTGATTGCACGCAGACACGGCACCGCCTGTAATGTGAAGCGAAGGTAAAAGTTTCATCACTTGACATTACACCTAATGAAAATATAGGCTTTTATCAATGGGCTTGTGCAACATAAAGCTTTCCGAGCCCTTCTGTGTATTGCGTTTACCAGCAATGTCATAACCCCAATATGAACTTATGAGCTTGCTTACCACTATTTATTAAGCTTGATATTGAATGCTAAATTGATAGGTGCCAAGTGTGAATGGGACGGATGCTTTCAATTTGCCAGATACCATACAAAGATGGGCCGTGTCATCCATTCTATATGCAACTTATATCAACCCCTAATAGGCATAATAGATTTTATTGTGTTGCGGCCACCATTTTTCAATTGCGATCGGCCATAAAGTGGGAGATTACCAGTCACATCTGATGAGCTGCGAATCTCAATTTCACCGGTGCAGGTCTCGACGGATCCTATATTTCACCCTTTTTATGAAAAAGCCAATCAGTTGCGTAGGGCGAAGGCTGCAGCGACTGAAATGTTGTGTGTTGTTGAGACATAACAGGCAATCTTGGGTAATGGCTAAATTCATGAATATCACTATTATTCCCAAAAGGAATATACGCAGGGCTGCACAGTAATGAAAATGGAGCAAAATGTTTTTTTGACCCGGGATAAAAGAGATTTACCAAACTGCCCAATATAGTTAGCCGAGCCTTTGAATTCGGTACTGTGGTGGTTGAGGTAAAAAGCTAAACATTCCACCAGTTAAGAATGTCGGCAACGTGACTTTATTTTTACACATTGCGTTAACAGAAAAGCTTCAGAATAGCCATCGCGAAAACATGGAAATTGACTCTATTACATAATGCAGAATATTGAAATTGAATTCCTAAACTCGGATAACTCGGGCCAAGTTTTATCCAGTATTCGATGCGAGTGTGGAATATGTTTTCCGTCCATTTTTGCCATATTTAAGGGGTGGGTGGCGCAATCCAATAAAATGAAAAATATGCAAATTTGCGGGGGAAAGCATGCTTTAGATTTAAGAGATCATCAAGAAATTATTTTTTTATTTTGGGAGGGAAAAGATTAAACAAGGGAAATGTAACCATTGTGAATCGCAGTAAATATTTAATGAAAAGCTGTTGATTCACGGCCAATAAGTCATCTCGATGAAATGACAACATAATTGCCGCGGTTTACGCTAAATTAGATGTCTGTTAGCCCAGTCGTGGGACTTGATTCTCGGTTATGCAACCCAACATTTCGATTGATTCCCATTGATTGGTCTTAATAATCGTTTAGCATTACAAACATATTGGGACTGGTGCCTATGTGGTTTAATTACCGCACTGATTATCGCGTCATACTTCTGCTGTAGTCACCAGATTCGGATTATATAATATATTAATTTGCAGTAAAAATACGCCGTGTGTCGATCAGACTAAATCCAGAATTGATTAATCCAGTTGTGGCAGACAACTTTTTTCCCAGGCTATTGTCCTTTGTTCGATGTAGTCCTCACCGAAATTTAATAATGCCATTCGTCCAATTAGACATTAAACATATCTTATGCCATTGTACTGGTTAATGACGTGTGTCGAGTAATAACAATAATATTTTATAGTACATTCTTATATTTGCATTCAACTTTATTAACGTATAGATAGTACTAATTGAGAAAACTTGGAAGAAATAATAGGCCATGGTTCAAGGCATTGTTGTGCTGTCTTTTTAAATGAACGTTTTATTGTATAAATTGTTGCTGCAGGGAAATGCCGATAATTATTCAGAAATAATGGAATATCAAATTATGCATTACGGAGAACCTTTAGATGGATAAAATTTTGCTAGAAAACTCTTTCGATAATTAACAACGTGGAACGTTCACTAAGTAATTGCTATGTCTAGATGTATGGTGAAACCTGTCATTTGTAACAGACCATTATTTATTGTCGTAAACAACCGGTAGTCTTAAAACAAAAGTCCTATTTGTGGTTTTGGTTCGGTAATATGTGGTCATAATAGAGGTTGGCCTCAAAACACGAAGGTCGTGAAAGACCGTTTCCACGGTACAAGGTATCTCGCATGACTCATTGTTCGGGATGACACAGAGGGTACAAATTCAATCTTTACTCCCGACATCGTATTTTTCTCTCGTTTATGAAACTTAGTTGCTCCCAATTCGTTAAAACTACGGGCACATTTCAGTATCCCATGAATTGATTTGTCAATAACAAACTATTAATACATATCAGGTGTATTTTCTCTTGCAATACAGGCGTCAACATTAAAAGTAAGGTTGTAGGGGAAGCAACAACAACAGGAAGGCAAGAATGTACAAAACAAAGCTGCCAAGCCTCAGACGATTATACAGTAGAACTTGTCTTGAGTGAGATTGAACTTTACCCTCCAAAAATTGTCGTAAAGGGAGGATGTCACCCAAGACAGGGTCATTTAAACATGTTTTCACAACGTATGCAGAGAAAAGTGTCGTAAAAAAACATGATGTCGTTCAGTATAGGTGTCGCTCAAGACAAGTTCTATTGAACTGTAAAACCTATCGTTTACAGTCAGAATTTATGGCCATAAACAATACATGTAGGTGGGCTTAAAAGACATATTCCTCAATAAGCAAGAGGTGTTTTTGGTTCTGTAGTATCTAGCCACAAACGACAGGTGATCTCAAAACTCAAGGGTCGCAAAAGTTATGTTTCAGTACAATGAAACGCTTAAAATCGAAGATTTTTTGTATTTACAGGTTCAGATATTGAGTCAAGAGACAAACGAGCCGGTTAAGTCTTTCACGAGGTTCAAAGATGCAGCTCGGTGCGGCAGTTACAGGAGAGACGGCAGGTTGCTGGTGGCGGGAGGCGACGACGGACAAATCCGGCTTTTCGACGTACACGACAAGTCGCAACTCAGAGTTTTTAAGGGGCACAAAAGGTAAAATGTTACAAGAGTGCGTTTTCTGTATTGTGAGAGATATTCATCCATAAGGCTAATGTTACACTGAGTGATTTAAAGCCGATTATCGATTTCGATTTCATATCTTTTACATACAAATCGGCGTAAAAATCGGCTAATGTAACTGTAGGCTAACAATACCTTGTAAATCGTGTGTAGTCGTTTTATCAAAGACTATTTCCTGGTATCAGTCTTAGCTCAAATAAATGTACGGCACGATTTAAGTTTATTTGAGTGAGCAATAGTACCAATGAATGATGGTCCCACAATAAAGGTATTTCAGTCGCAAAGATAAGTGGTTATTGCACAAATGTGTTCATTTCCATCTGTTGTTGTTTTAGACCTGTTACCGTGACGCACTTTCTCGCCGATAACATTCGCATCATGTCTGGATCGGACGACAAGTCTCTGCGGTTGTGGGACATTGCTAGTGAAAAGGAGCTGACCAAATACAACGAACACAAGGTACGTGTACAGCGATGACTTGATCCCGGGTAAAAATATAGGAGTTGATCTTTACACATGTACTGCCCTTTTAGGACACATTGTGTGAAACGTAAGACGTATGAAACGTAAATCTGTGTCATCCGGAGCCAAATTATTGTCAGGCAATTTACACTTTGTATTCAAGTTTATCTGTGTGAAACGTAAATCTGCCGCTTTGGTGATGATTTTCGTGCAAAACAATATATACATGTATTTCACACGATACCTACGTAATGGATATACCACGAAAAAGTGTTGAATATTAGGTGCCCGAGCGTTAGTGAGGGTGCCTAATATTCAACACTTTTGAGTGGTATATCTTACTTTTCCTGCATGCTGTGCAGTCACACTAGAAAAAGTGTGCTGATAACGGTGAATAACACACACTTTTTCTATTGTGTGACAGCACACACGTGGTATAATGTAAAGTATCAACATATTCAGTTGTAACACCATGATGAAACACTGGTATGAACTAGGAATGAACAATACCTTTACTCATTGCCTTAACTAGCAAACACCTTTACAACCAGCTGTTTCCATATACTTTCCGCGTATTACCATTTTCTTGAAGATATCTCTTCTTCACAGGTTCTGTTTAACCTGTTCTTGTATAATAAGTGAATCCACGTTTTGTGCCCCTCTGTACTTAAAAGGGAATTAATCAGATGTATTGGTATTGTTCGTATTAATATTTTCAGGATTACATACGATGTGGTGTGGCAAGTCAGTCCAGCTCCGACATAGTTCTCACAGGTATATCATTTTATTACAGAAAATTAATGAATTTGATGTGACTTACACATCTTAACCTTCAAACTCTTTGATGGGCAATAAGATGTTTGTCGGCACATACACAAAGTTACTTCAGGTAATCAAAAGAAGTTTTAATTGCGAATTCTTTCAAGACGATTGCTTCGATTAGCTTTTGAATTAAGTGAGAGGCCTCCTTTTTATCTTCGCATTGTTGCTTACTTTCTTGTAAAAGGGGATATGCGTAGTTCTACACCGTCTGAAAGCCTAAAAAACACAGGAACGCTGGTAGTGCGATGCTTTAGATACTGAATAGATATGATTTGGATATTTGATTATGTTGCAGATACAGATCGTCAACAACATTACCGTGCGGCATACAAGTTCACTGTAAGCAAGTGAAGTTATCAATACCATGTGGTTATGTGGGATAATTTTGTTTTTGTATGCAACTTTCAACTTGCATCAATCAGTCTATTGCGGGCATATGTATGTATTCAATATTGATAGTGTTCTGATAGTCTGTAGATGCTGAACTGCTTTGAGTACTCAAAGATGTTCCATAGTCAAAGCACCGTTGAGTAATCACAGTGAATCTCAAGTATAAATCAGAAATAGGTTCTTTATATCCGGAGATTTGACGTACACGCAATTATGAAAGGTAGCATAGTAATTGATCAGAGCACTTTGCTGCAATGTTATACGACTTCAAGATGTACATGGCTGCAAATATTTTAGAGCAGCGTTTTGTTTAGAACATTTCAATCGAGTTTCATCAGAATATACCGACTAAAGAAAGGACATGAATAAGAACATGTCATGAGTATTTACTATTGCATTTGTTTTGCAAAAAACCAACACGTCTGCAATGGTGTTTTTTGGAGAAAAAGCAAAGGTTTTGATATAAACATATGGTTTGATCCACAGCACGACTTACGATATGATGTAACAATTCGCACCTGCATACATTTATATCACCTTGACATTTTATTTTCAACCACTTGAAGGAGAGATCTCCTAGTGCTACACCTTGATATTGCACTAATTCTGTACAATTACGCTTGATATACTTGTCATAGCCTATATGAAATTAGGATTGATGTGGCAGAACACAGTAGCCAATTTGAAAGTATAGCTGCCGCAAACTACCCTTACACTTTATGTCCCGATAAACTTCAAATTGGTCTAACGATAAATGTCAAAGTAACAGTGTGCGGTGATCCTACACCAGCTTTATATCCGCTCCGATATTTCATACATGCAAATAATATCATACTTAAAGGAATGAAAGATTTTTGGCACATTTTATCTTGCGAAAGCATCAGAATGCATTGTGTTCTTTTCGTATCGTTCCGGTCGTCATAGCTGATGTTGATTTTCCAAGTGTTTTCATGTATCATCTGCACTTCGTTGGTATTTTTGAGAGACTTAAAATTATCATTGACTCCAATTTGATTGAAAGTGTTTAATGTGATAAACTGGCGGTCTGTTGCATAAAATTGACAATCAGAGTCGCCTTGATTTCACGTTGACTTTAGCTATATGTTAAAGAAATAGTTTCATCTCCAGATGAATCTTGTTACTGACACCACATCTTGTCGCCATTGCAAACGAAACGCAGCCAGGCAGAACTGGTACCTGTGAGGTGTGTTTAGAGTAGTCTTGTGCCAGGTAGATCAGAATGTTACCAGACAGTGGGGATTAATCCAGAGATCATAGATCTTACAGAATATATTTTTGACGCTTACAAAATAAAAAATTATGTTTTAAATTAAGAGTTTGAACGTCAACCATGCTGGGCACTATCATCATGGAGACCCTGTAGGAGAAGGCTGGTCTTGTTCACTTTATTAAACAGTGAGAGCAAAGAGCTTCACGTGTCGTACCATCGGAGAATCATACGTGGACTGCATCAGCGGATGTTCAGTACATGACCAGGTGGAGTCTAAAAGCTCCTTGCTGAGTCGCAAAAGGAAGGTACCAAATGTGGATTGACATGGGGCAGAAAGATAGAAAAGATACAGTAGCAAACTATTAAAATTTTTGTCACTTGTTGCAAACGTCTCATTGCTGCAAATAATAAAATGTAGCAAATAATGAGTTATTAACTAACCCCCTATTTGAAGTTATAATGTGTTTCCGACGAGAAAAGCGGTAACTTATTATAGACATGTGAGTACAAGTTGTGACATTAAAAGCAATCATAAAGCAGTGAAGCAAGAAATGAGCCCGTCTTATAAAGACAAGAGATTTCTCTACAGTTAGTGAAGAGGCCGCCGCTACTACCTTTACATTATTGATATTTACAAATAACATAATATGCTGTTAGTTAGACTTTCATCCATCATAAGCATGTGTTTCTCATAGATCTGAATTTTCTGATTGCCGGGTTTCTGTTTTCCCTGCTGATGATCGCTATGATAGGAAGCAAATATAAATTGTTCGGTACAAGGATCGAAGCTCATCATTTTTGTGTGCGCATTCACCCGTGGACAGAGCGGGTCATCCACCGTGATGATGCGGCTGCAGCTTACGTGGTCATACGAGAAATTGCCGCATTGCATTGTCTACATCTGATAGGCCGGGATGAGCCTGACCTTTGCAAAATATGCCGAAAATCCACACAAATCTCCCGCCGAGATCGGCACATACAAGTGGGCATCATAAGTCACAATTTACTTTCGTATTCGGTTTCATGTTTTCATCGGCAGAAATCTGTCCGATCAGAGAAATATCACCAGGTAAAATCGTGCGCTATGCGCCTTCACAAGAAAGTGAATTTCAGCTATTTTGTGAAGTTGGTAAGGGGTATGGCTGTCTGATAGGGCCTTCTGGATAGATACACAGCAAAGCTGTCTTATTTAAGACTAATTCATCATTTATCATTTAGGCTGAAAAAAAAGAGTCGAATCTTCATGTATGATAACGAATCTTCAGCTTGGAAACTGTACACGGAGCCAACAATGCAGATTTCTTTCTAATCTAGATACAGAACAATGGCAAGTCAACATATATAATTCCAAAGCAAATAGCTATAATAAATAACAGGTAAATTAATCTTCGGCGACCTTAACTAAGGCCACAGGTTAACATTAATGCCAGAGATCATTGGCTGAATTAACCATTAAGGGCTGTTACAAACGTTGCTCTGTAGGGATTGAGAAGTTACCAACCGTGGTGACGTTCGTTTCGTTGTTGTCCGGCAAAACGAACAACCATCAGCGGCACGATTCTCCTTCAGAAGAGATTTCTAGCACTGACTGTAAACAGCAATAAAGTTGTTCTGGTTTCTAAAACAACTTTGATCCCCGTCAGCCTTATCCCGACAGCTAAGTCGCCGGAGGATCTGGTTGTGACGTTGTAATACTTAACGTATGAACGACGGAGCCTTACGGAGTGTACAAACGGAAAGGAGAAATGCCAAAATGGTACAGTTACCCTTAAATTAAAGTGCGGTTTATTATATTAATTCTGACTCGTTATTGGAGATGATCATATGTTCGACTGGAGTATCATTTGTTCAACTGGAACAGCTCTGAAGCATTAACAAGATATGAATTCATGCCGATTGTAGTGCGCTCTGTGATCCAGAAGAAATCCAGTAGCAGTACACTTATTGGCCCTGATACATATGTAAGCATCCGGCGCGATATCTTTGCACTATCTATGCAGTATGTGGCCAGTATTGGCAAAGTATTACTGGTATCAGTGGGTATCAAGTCAGTATCAGCGTATCACAATCAAGTATCTGCACATCTCCACCAATATCTGGTAATTGTATCAAACTACGAAGGGCACATTTATTTAGCATCGCAGGCTGGCTGTTGTTCACCTGCTGTAGGTGTATTTAGCAAAACGATCTGTTTTCTCTAATAATTCGCGATGTATTATGTCCCCAGAAACGGGCTATTTCTTTTATAAATATGTGCAGTATTTTGTCAGTGCAAGATTATATCTAAATACCCCGCAGATTGTTGATCTCGGAGACTTTTGTTCTTGAAGCTGCCCTTCACACATGTAACATTTTAGATACTGGCAAATTATACCAACAGTTAAATTAAACGCGATATTTGGGGATAAGAGTCGTAAATAGGTTTAAGTAAAATCAGCGAATCGGCACTTTTGAAAACATGTAGGCTTATTTATAATCGCTTTTAAATACGAGGATAGCCAACTAAAAACTAACAGTTCATGTACTTTGTTCTAAAATCCCTAATCCAAAATCGCAACATTTACAGTTTCAATTCCGTCTCCAATAGAGTCATTCAGTTTATTCAACTGAGCCGCTATCTGTTAAGCTACTTAATGCATATTGCAGAGTACTTATAGATTGAATTTATACACCGAAACCATAACATTTGTTTATGAATTTAGCGTGGCAATCACTCTTCCTCTGTTATAGTAACAGATTATGATTATCATCTGGTAGCATTGCAAGATCAGATATCGCACTTGTAACGTGTTTCAATATCGGTTCTAGCTGATTGCTCTGTGCTTTTCATTTCATTTCCACTAGCTTCTTGCATCAGAATCGCAGCGTGTCGCAGATAGGGAATCGAACGTCTATATGTTATGATATCTGTCAAAATGATAAACATCATACAGATGACAAACTAATCAGATGAGCCTCTAGTATCAGTCCGTATCTAGCACAATGACATTATCATTTAGACGCGGGATTATTTAGTTTTTACTGCACACTTATTTCTCAATAGGGTCTGGACTATTTAGCGTGATTGAGTAGAGGTGGGGCTTCTACTAACCTCAAGGAGTCTGCCAATCACATGAATATTGGCTCATAACTTAGGCCACATGAAGAAAGAAATTAAATTTATTTCGGTTTGTATTGACACAATACCTTGGCCTCAGAAACGATGACATCTCAGGATAAGGATTGGTTGAGAATATCAAGAAATATTTTGAAATAAAATGCTTGATACCAAATCCTTGTGTTAATCAGTTGGAGGTACATTCCTGTCCTTGGATTGACACTGTTGTGAGCTGAGTAATTGACTACTGTTTTCCCTTAAGTGACCATTGATCGGCACATTTCTCGCAACCTTCCGAATCAAGTTTCGATACGAAAGCTTTTGTACAACCTTTGGCGTAATAGCTTGTTCACTGAAATAAATAACTTTCAATTTTGATTACCAAACAAATTTTCCTGTGTCTGAATCAAAATTACTTGAATTTAGGAAACGATGATTTGTACTGCAATCTGGAATACATTTTCCTATGATCGCACAAGTCAGCATGTCTATAGCCAGGACGTGTGTCCGGCATGCAGGGGTTCGTCTTCACTCTGACTGGGACATCTTGATCCGTACCAATCTATGTTTGTGTACGGTGACTTACAAGTCAACACGGGTCAACTACATAGAATATTATATACCTGCTGTCGATTGTTACATTTTCTTCTTCTGACCGTTTTCGCAATATGCGCCAATCGCGTAAAGCGGACAATACCGGAAATTACTGGCGTCAGATGGATTCAGTACTCTGTAGCTTTGATTCAACGGAAGGGTCATGCCAGTTGTACTGTTCTATGGTGATTTAAACTTAACTGAGATTTCGTCCATTAGATTTCCCATTAAATTTAAAAAACCTTTGATTTGGCGAGATTTGACATTTTCTCAACATCAAATTCGGGTAATGATTGGTGATGGTCAATTATAATTCCAAGTAGCTCTCGAGTACCGTGCTTACATTTGATTGTATTTATTAGAGTGCGTGTTGAGCTCCTTTTTTAGCTCGTCTGCCACTCCACCTCCCAAATTTGATGAAACATTTTAACTTGGAGCGCGGCTACATTCGATTGGAAGTTGCCTCGATATTAGCTCGCCAAATAGCTCGCCGAAATTGCTATCGAACGCGACCATTTACAAATCGTTGGAATCATTCAAATGGCTCACAAAGTTTACATAAAACTAAATGGTAAACACTTGGGTAAAGCAGAAATGTATTGTTTACTTGATATTTTTTCTTGATTAGTACTTATGTCTACAGAAAGTACTGTCTGACACTTATAAAGTACAAATATACTTTTTTTGGTCTATTCTCCATGTTATCATTCCTGTTGCGGGGAATTTTGTAAATTACAGTAGTTTGATTGAAAACTATGCGTAGAAAGCAATTAACATTGACCCAAATTCCAGCGGTTACCTGAATCTATTATAAGTCTGAAGGTTGCAAGAGTAAGGACCGCAGATGGTACGAAGATGAACTGGAATCTATTTCTTTGATTTGCATTTGCTAATGCTGTTTCAGGTGTTAAGAACTAATAACTTATGTTACAGAGTGACAAGTAGCCATTTGCTTATACCGTGTCATATTTCACGAAATGAGCTAATCCATCTAGCAACATTCAGACCATGATCTCGCTGCTTTTTGGGAGAATGAACATTATTCCCCGAAAAATAACCGTTGATGCATGTACTTAAATTCTACATGAACGTTTCATAAAACGATGGGATTGCATCCCGCCCGCAAGTTGTTGCTTCTCTTGAACAGCTTTTTATGTACATTCATCATGAAACATTCGATTCAAATTTGATCACAGATTCAAGACTTTCTCATGAAAAGTGATGTTCCAGCAGGTTACACAAACTGCCAGTGTACGCATGTGTGTCGTCCCGGTTAGCATCAATTAGGTGAAGCTAGGTCATTAGAATAAACTACACTTGACTCTGTAAATAGCGAAACTGTTTGTCGAAAATGTAGGAAATGGATTTGTGACGACGTACACACCGAGAGGGACGTGCCATTGTGCGCCAACGAATCCTGGAATGATACAAATTAGATGAGTGAAAATATTTAAATCACAGTAATAGAACTTGAAAAATTCAACAAAAATACAACAATGTTACATAAATGCTTATCGTCCATCAGTCAGTGTAGGTTTTGGATCGCTGTGGAATCTTGTTTGGGTTTCTTTCTATGGCACACCCCTTCGATAAGTTCCCAATCTCGCGGAAAAGCACTTTGGCTGTAGCAATCCAGAGGTTGAGACCAATCAAACGGCAAATGCCTCATCGTATATCATGTATTGCATCTTTTAAAGCACTTCGGCCAAATGTCAAGTTATGGATCTGCCTTGGTGGAAGACCTCGGCACAACTGGCCAGGGAGAAAATATGCCATAATTCACATAAACACCGAGTGCAAGGAGAAAAGGACTATCTGTAAATCCTGCGAATTCCAATGAAGAAATCTTCAGTTGCCGAGTTTGACATAACAAATATGAGTGTTTTTGGTCCGATGATGGATGGAGCTGGGAAGATTGCAATCAGGCCTAGAGGCTTCAAAGCTAAACTCATCCACTGTCTTTAGTGCTACTCACCCGCAATAAAGCCACTTCAATCTCAATAAGCAATCACCCTAAATCCCATCCTGGAAAATTGAAATGTAATCAAAGGTTACAGTGGTGAAAAAGGGGAAAAAGTAATATTGATGATAAGATGAATGAAGATCACCTGCGTTGATGTTGAGTAACAGAAAATTTCAATTTCATATTCGTTATTTGTTAATAAAACCAATTTTGTTTTTTATTCGTCTTTCAAATCAGTTAAAAGTGAATCATTATTCATTCGTCAGAGAACTGTACCAGGTCTATACAACATATAATATACATAACGGCACTTCAGATCTACCGTTTAATACCTTGCAATAATAAAAATAATTGTAGTGATAACAATAATAATTTTTCAACCATGTATTTCAGGTTCATACGACCACACGGTGAAGATGTACGACACTCGGAACAGTTCCAGCGTACTGACGGTACAGCACGGACATCCCGTGGAGAGTGTACTTATGTACCCGACCGACGGCATCCTCCTGTCAGCCGGTAAGTCGATACAGGGACAATTTTAATTGTTTGATTTACAATTTTACTGACTAGATTTTTAAAGATTCGATGGAAAATAGAATTTGAGCCTGGAGAGAAGAATTCCGTGAACAATTTCTTTATAGATTCTAACAGTGAACTGAGAACGTTGATTCTCCCAATTGAAAGGACAACTGCTGACACGTTTAGCATTTTATGAGTTTTACGTCGTAATGACAAAATAAATGAGCATCGTTGAAATATGTAATTTGGACCCTGTGTCTGCTGCGTGTTGTCGTCTCGATGCAGAACTTAGGATGAAAAACTTCTTCGCAATGTTGAATCGAATCTTGGAAAATATTATATTGCCATGAAAAGATGGTACACATTAAATACTTGATCTATACTGGGTTATTAGCAGACTTACAGGTGTAGTGAATCAAAACACGAAACATAATTTTGATTTATTCCAGCAGCCACAACTTACAACATGACATCAAATAACTGTGCGGGTTTTTTCCTGATATGTTTTCCCGGGATCAGAATCTAACGGCCACCTGGAGATGATATGGGTTTGTTACATGTTACTTGGAGACACATGGGGAACGTAGTACCAGCTCGATACTCACCTAACTTTGTTACATAATACGTACGATGGTGGTAGTACCAATCTTTGATGCGGCGATGATGTATCATAAAGAATTAAATGTAACCACCTCCGCTCGCAACTTGAAGAATTCAGTATATCTGAAAGGTTAACTACTTTGTTTGAACGTCAGGAGTCGGAACATGCTGTTTGGAATTTTTGAAGCCAATACTGGGATAATTTGTGTTCGAATTGCATTCATTTTTCCCACAGACAAACTACATTGTTTGATATTAAAAAGTAAGTGCATAAAAATGGGCACAGTCGTGATCGATACCTCCTGTCTCCCCTCGTTCCTGAAATTAGAAAACAACATAATTTGTTCACAAACTTGTGCCGAAAGGTCAAGGCCATTCGGACAAGGTCATAGACAAGATGTTCCATCTAGTTATATCATTATTATAAATGTGGTATGCGGTAAAGATTTAAATGTACCTCCTGGCTGGCAGACGGCAGGGGGTCTTTAACAGGTACTTAGTCCTCTCTGGGGAGGCAGATAGCGGTCTGTGTCAAAGGCCAGCCATACCTGTGCGCCCCCTGCAAACACTGCAATCTTTTTAACATCTGGCATAAAATTCATCTTGTCAAATTACTGCTGAGATTTGTCAGTATTTCGACTGTGATATGTATTAATATGCTTGTGTGTGTAGAATCTGAGTCGACCAGTACAAGGGGAAAGTATGATGAAGCCTGTGGAATAGCAATGTAGCGTTTTGGATGCTCCGTGTGGGGTAGACGCCTCACCCAGTGGGGCAGCAGAGGTATAAATGATGAAATACGGAGTTGAACAATTCTGTGGCATTACGATGCTTGCTTCTGTTATATTGATACATGAAATGGGCTTGCCCATCGATCCTAATAGATAGGTTAAGATGGGGCACAAGAATCTTCTTTACCTGAGGCCAGTCATTATTCACTTACATTTCTTATGACTTCTTACGAGTACGTATGATAGTTTGTCTTATTTGAGGACGTTTACTGCAATTTCTCGACACGCGGACATCACATTGTTGATTGCAAAAACACAACATTCTCATGTAAGGCATATTGCAGTAATATCAAGAATTGACCATATATTTGCACTTTGAACAGAGTGTGTATGTTTAACGAAAATGCCAATGTTGACAAAACGTACCAACAAGCGTTGTAACCAACTAAGAATTGCTGTACTCACGCGACCTAATTTATATTACTCACTGTAGCAAGTTGTCTCATACCCGACACACGTGCATTTATCATTCATTATCATGTGATATCATTCGTTAACATGTAATATTTTTTGAATATCTCTGTTGACACTGAACTATACACATCATCAATATTTGAGATCGAATGCTTTGAAATAGCCTATAATGTACCGACTGACACAAAGACAAAACTTTTGTGAAACATAATACGCCTCATTCTTTGATTTATCAGACGTTCGTTTGTGTTTAATTTTTGTGAATTTTTATGTTGCAGAGACTCGTAAAAAGTCGAGAGCAGGGTAGAGTTTCAATTTTTGACACATCTAACAAAGGCATCTGGTTAGGCCTGTGATGTATTGCCGGAGGTTATCACACATTTACAGGAAGTTGATATCACCGCTAATTGTAGGGCATTCTGGGTAGATCATTTGACGGGATCGCACGTGTGCTATTGGTTACTGGGTTTCCTTTCATTATCGTTCTGGATGATATTGATATATGATTAACATTTCTGATATGTTGATGTCTGAAGAATTGATACGAAGAAGGTCTACAAATTCATTGACCCTTCTATGATGAATGGGAGGAAGTAACTACAGAGCAAATAACGAATTGTAAGATTGAAAACATAAGATAATGACTCTGTCTTAAAACTTGATATTTTGATTTTGATCCAGGTTGACCAGTCTTGTTCATTCCGCCGAAACGAAACAACAGTTAAGATTGTACGTTTGTTGCACATATACATATGTGTTCGAATTACTTCGTTTGACCACTGAAGTTTCGAATCTCAGTGCAGTAAATTGGAACTTTTAATTACGCAGTGTGATGCGGGGATATTATTTATTCAATGAATCTTTTACAAAGCATCGTTCTTACGCGTCGATCCCAATATCGTTATTATGTTCCCCACACCACGTCCACCCACACCGGAAGATAACTGGGTTCGTATGTAACAGCGATGACGTATATATCTATTTAATATGACTGATATTCCTGCACCATTGTTTATGACCAGACAAATTCACATATCCAGATGCTGCTAATAGATTGAGATACAATAATGCGGCTTGATGATACATTCTTGACACCACGTCTAGA
The DNA here is from genome assembly GCA_038406195.1 of Haplosyllis anthogorgicola. Classification (NCBI taxonomy): domain Eukaryota; kingdom Metazoa; phylum Annelida; class Polychaeta; order Phyllodocida; family Syllidae; genus Haplosyllis; species Haplosyllis anthogorgicola. The sequence continues at coordinate 3,595 of JBCAUI010021898.1, read as the reverse complement.
TACATGAGTGCTGTTATTTATACAAATTAACTAGAAAGCATTTATAAGAAGTAGAAATCGGTGGAATGGCAGCAGGCTGGCACCACCGCTTGCCCCATCAGAACCTTTGTAGATTTTCCTTCTGCAATTCACAAATATCACAAATGTTTACAGGAGAAAATTTCATCTGACAGCGGCGTAGCCATCAAGATGCATCAATAAATTATAGAGGTAATTATATACACATGGGGCCTTGCCTCAAATCTCATCAAGTTTTGTGGATATGGGGAGGAGTACAAAAAGAAACTGGTGGATTTGGAATAGAATTGTTGATATCAGGTGTGGCATAGCAGAAGATTGTTAATATCAAATGCAGCTATGCCGAATGTCTCTGTTGATATTTCGAGCAATGAAGTGCTGATGCTGGCGAAGCGAAGGCATTTCACATCCACTACAGTAATCGTAGACCTGATTCGGGTCAGAAATGTATATACTGCAGCTGACCCCTGGTTCTCTGGAGAGCTAGCATACGTAATTGAATGAAAATTTATACAGATGTGGCCTATCTGTATCGATATAAAGTGATGAGAAAATAGATCTCTTACAATTTAATCTAAGTGTTGTGCGGATAGAAGCAGATGTGAAAATCAGATCATCGAATCCAGATCCACATTACTGGTGGTGAAGTGAATAGACTAAGACTGATAGTACTCATGTAACTGATAGAAGAACGTGTATTTTATGGCGGAGTGTCCCAATAACAATTGATCAATTTTTATTTCCCGGTACAAGTTTATCTTTGCCCTTTTGGTTACGAATGAGAGCTCTGCCCCGGTCTGAAATTACTGTGAAATCAGATTTACGTTTACGTTTCCATGACGTTTAGGCAAATCTGCCTTACATCGAAATAACTTCACCGTGATGAAAATCTTTTAAATCCACAAGATGGTTTCTACAACTAAGCTAATAATCGCGATGAGTAGTGTCCACAAGTTAGATCTAGATGAAATGACAGGGAGAGAGTAATTTAAGTTTGTTGTAGTTAGGTTGCGATTCCAAAGCAGTGACTTCGCAGATAAATATTTCAATTCAAATTTTAAAAATAATAATTGAAACATCGTTTAGGAATTTGCGATCACTTCGCAGTGATTACTGCTAATGCAATGATCCAGGAGTAAGCGAAGTGATTACAAAAGATGAGTGGTGCGCTGATGCCTGTTATTAATGCAAATAGCAAGAATATCTACGCTAAAATAACCCTCAAATTGATTATGAATTACATCAAAGGCCAGGCTCGGCATTGCACTTCATACTGATCTAATATCCAAGCATATGTTTCGGGTTTGTCAGAAGCAATGGGAGAAATAAGTAATTTCGACAAGGGAGAGTTAGACTTGTAAATATCATAATTTATAATGTCTTAACTATGCGCGTCTTTCGTCTTTCATGAATTATTTTGGTCTTTAAGCAACTACGGTTTCAAAACTTTCGTCTTGTAACGTACCGTAAATGTCTACTTTTCCTTTTCCTTTTCCTTGTTGTGTCGTTGTCATGAGTAGACGACAGATAGCTGTGAACAAGGACGATATCTGCCACAAACGTGAGTCCACAACTTCCAATAATGCTTAGCAAACCTCAATCACAAGAACATTTGTGTATATTTAATTCAGTATTGTGTATGTTTACTTTAATCGCACTTAGTTTGCTTATTTACAGATTGGACGAAATCGCCCGATTGGATTTGATGCATTGATACATTTGAATATACCTCTCACAGGAAACATTTCTTATTCATTAGAGCCTGACGTCCGTATATTTATAAAACCGTGAAAAAGGATATAATGTTTACAGTTGTTTTATCACAAACGCCTGCACGGGAAATATATATTATTTATTAGGCGCGATAAAATTATAAGTGGCTGGAGTGTTACTTTATTTTATTCACAATTTACAATTTTGTTAATTGCGATTTGTACGTGGCAACACGATGTTTTGGTGCGCATAATGGCATTAAAATAGATCGTTATTACATTTTGTCTGGTCTTTGACAATTCTACTATGGTTTAATTTTTGAATCATTTGGCATATATGCCAAAGAGCCTATAGAATCATGATTTGTCTGTTGTCCGTCGTTGTTGTCGTCGTCTGTGCACACTTGTCCTGAGCACACTATTTTTCGTAGAGACTTCATATCTTACACACATATGTATCTATGTCCCCCCTGAATGCACTGCAAAAATTGTGTTGCTGTGACCTTTATTCTCAAATTGGCAGCCATATTTGTTTTTTTCTTTGGAACTTATTCCTGGAAATACAACTGATAATGCTGATTTCATATTTGGCAGGCATATGCACCTATGTGCCCTCTTCATTTTTTGCAAAAGTTATATTGATACTACATGTATTTCCAGTTTGGCAGCCATATTTTCATAGATAATTTTTCACAAATCACAGTGTTTAGATTTGATCTTAGACACTTTATTTTTATTCATGGGATATTGTGACCTATGTTGTCTTGAGATATTTGAGAATGCCAAATGAGCTCAGGTCCTTCTGGACCTATTTTTACTGTTTATTTAAGTGTGATGTACATAAAGAAGCATGGGTCATCAAAGATCACAAGGCTTACTCAAGGTTTAGAACGTCCAAGAATATCTACAGGTGTAAGAACACAAAAGTAACAATATCCTTGAAGAGCAGATGTATCTGTCATTGTATTTGATATCTGACTTTGATATATGAGTATAAAGATATCTCGTCGGGTGCATCAGCAGTGATCTCCCTGTATCTATGGCATTGCTGTACGTGAGGAAATGGCCACCTTATGATATATGAAAACTCGGATTGATTTTTACGTTTGATCTTGCGGCTCGGGTGCCGCGAGATCTACTGGAATCTAAGTCTATATGTAATTACGGGATATTTGCCGCGGTAGATTTTGACTGATGGTGATAAGAATTATATAAATGATATAAAAACTTGTTCGCCTCTGTGTGCTAGTCACTCATTCGTGGAATTCTGACTTGTCAGCGCCGGAGACTCGATGCCGCATTTTCAGAGATGATTTGGCGCATCAAAGTGATATCAAGAAATAACTGCGGCAGGGGGTCGGATATAAACCGTCGAATCCAATACGATTCATACGGAATTCACCCAGATGACATTTTCTTCTATGACATAAGGAATTCTATGATTTCCACATGGACGATAGTAATTAATTATCGTCGCTTTCGTATCTTATCCGAAAAGGCATGAAGTCTATTTTGTAACTGGGCATATTGACGTCTTATGGTACCTTGATACAATATATCAAATCTCTTACATATTACTGCAATATAATGTGTATTTCAAAGAAACGAACTATTTTTCAATTATTGCCTTACTTTTCGAACGGATGCAACATTTCAGTTTGAACTCTAAACAGGGATTAAATTAGATAATGAACGTAAGAAGGCAACTGGGAAGATTACTATGTCTTCAGCACATCCCAGACGCAACACTCAAGGTTTTTCCAAATTTTTGACCATCATGCCTCAGCAGGAGGGTCCCCCCCCCCCCCCCCCACCCGGACTGGGGAAAAGGCATTTCTGGCCCTTTTAGAAAATTCCAGGAAAAA
>JBCAUI010021787.1:0-21753 GCA_038406195.1 Haplosyllis anthogorgicola | reverse complement strand
TTTTGATGAAAATGAGTGAAATTTTTGTTGGCAGGGATGTATGTGGAAAATGTTCAGAATGGCCCAAAACATGCAAATTTGATGTCCGTATCACATGCTAAATTTTTTTGGGGGGAGGGGGGTTCATATCCGCCAGATCCGGAAAATGTTTAGAATGGCCTGAAACAAGCAGATCTGGTGTCAGAAAGTGTCTATCTTTTAGGGGTCTACAAGCAATATTTAACAAGTTATGAGTTGTGGTCTTTTAAAAAATGAAATTCCCATACAAGTTAATGGCAAAGTTAATCACTCTTAGCTCAGTGGAAAATGCTTATATCATGCCAAACAAAGCATGAACAGAAGGGGTACATCAGTCAAATTTTTTTTGGGGGGGGGGGTCATATCCGCTGGATACCACCCTTATCATTGTAAATGAATAAATGTCTGGTAAAAGACTAACTGTGAGGTTAAACATTTAGGCAATGGTGTCTAAAGTGCCTACCTTAGCAGCTATTTTAGGACTTACCCCGGGCACCATATACTCAAGGAGTAAAATCCCAAACCTGAGGGGGAGGGGGTTGTATCCGGCGGATACCACCCTGATCACCCTGTGTGATTGCTATACCTCGGCGATGCCTTCGCACGCCAAGGTAAATACAGCACATTGCACAAGGTACATGGATTCCTGAAAACAATACACTAGATGCACCTTAGTTAAAAATAATGAGCAGCCAGTGCTGTATCTGGTACATCTTTCACTTTATTTGTTAAACAGATACTGTGTACAGCAGAACTTGTCTTGAGCAACACCTGTCTTGAACGACATCATGTCTTTTTACACTTTTCTCTGCATACAACGTTGTTAAAACATGTTTAAATTACCCTGTCTTGGGCGACACCCTGCCTTTTACGACACTTTTTAGAGGGAAAAGTTTAGTGTCGTTCAAGACAAGTTCTACTGTAAGTGGCGATGTAGGAAGCCCCAGTGCAAAGTGTGCGTGGTCACTCACTCTTTGTGGCGTGTCCATTACCATTCTGTACACTGTGACAATTTTCTAATTCAGATGGAGGCTATCAAAAGAGGAGTTACGGTTTGTAGTTTATGCTTTGTCCGTTCGATTTGATTAAATTAGTAAATGTTACAAAAAGATTCGTGCATTATGCTGAAACATGCCCCGTGACATTGGTGTTCATCATTGTTCCTTGGATATGACATGCAGGGTACTACTGGTGCTGAATGAAAATTAATCAGGCTTGTGTGTGGCATTACTTAGTAGCTCGGTCTTTCTTGCACGTCAGATAGCATTTTCCTGATCTACAATCATTGGTGCAACTGGTGCTTGTAATGGGGAATAGTCAGGAATGAATGTGAAATGTTGTATCTGGGGAAAGAGTTGAGATCGCCAAATGAGATGAACTGGCTGTGAATTTCGGTCAATGTTTCTTTCCACAAGTTATGGAAGTAAAAGTAGAAAAGTCCTCACCTTCTGCCGGAAGATGATAATATAAAATAATGGTAAAGCCGTCTAAGCTTAAATGTTGTGTGTCGCACTGTTTGTTTTGGTGAGTGTATGATAAACTTAATGAGTATTCGATAGAAGGATGAGTCGTTTGCCGTGAATTTTCATGTGAAGAGGGCGGAATAAGAGGGGAACATATTTTGGAATCCGTCACTTGTTACATAGAATAGAGAAATGGTACTTGCGATTGAAATTGCTGGTAATTATCGGTACACTTATTAGCTTGTGCATTTCAAAAGTTAATTTGTTTCTTTTCCTTTGACAGGAGGATCTGATTTCCGAGGGCGCGGACAAAGAGACGACAACCAGAGCTATGGAGGTAGGTACTTTAATAAAACAGCAAAGCATATCTTTTGAAAACAAAGACAAGAAAATATAAAATTTGCACACAAATAATAAAGAAGGATATCTAGTATACATGTATGTAAACTGCTGGTCACATTTCGTTTTCATAAAAAGTGAATAGATGTAGCTTTGCAAATGTTACTGTAGTGATGGTCGGTAATTGTTGTGATACATGTAGTTATGCATCTGTGCAGCTCCGTTGCTTGACAGACTTCGTCATTTGCAGTGGTAAAAGTTGTATTTATGTTGTATTGTTGTGCTTAGGTATGGGACCAAGAAAGTATGCATCAGTCAGGTCCTAGAATAGGGTATGTATGCTTTGTATTGAGTTTGCTAGTTGATAACTTGGTGTAAAATTGAGAGCTTCCAACTTGAAAAGTAATTGTGTTAAGGATATACAAACACTCAGGGTGTCCACGGCACAGGGAAAACAGGGCATTTGGATGTTAGCTTTTCCAGACAGGGAAAACACAGGGAATTTTGTAAAAACACACGGAATTTTTCAAATGTTTCCAAAAATTGAGTATTTTGTAGTAAATTGCCTTTTTATCGGCTTATGTACCTAATTTTTTCCAGCCTCGCTTCACTCGGCATGTTTCCCCAAATGTCCATATTTTATTACACATATATTTTATCATGAAGGTTTATTCCAGTTTCTGAGTCCAACCTAAGAAAACATTCTGTGTAATAAAAAAGGGAGGAAAAAATGGCAGTAAGATATGATGATGGATGCCATGTACAACCTGAAATTTTTTTTTATAATACAAAAAACACAGGAGAAAAAATGCGAACACAGGGAAAAGGCAGGGAATTTGATCATAACCTGAGCTTGGCCACCCTGCACACTGTGTAATGGGACACGGATTTGAGGAAACCTGTAAAGAAATCTCAAATAGATTTTTTATTTTAAAAAAATACTCTATTTTTGGCGCTGATTAATTGTTTTGTGTTTAAGTGTTTTGTCTTGGCAGAACGAAGGGATCAGACTGCTTTGGTATCGCACTACGTAGTTTTGTTATCGTTGTTTGCATCAAATAATAAATTTTGTCGAATGGCACATGTGCTTCGTCGTGTCGTTCGTCAAACTTTTGAACTGATTTGTTTTTGTTCAGTTAGGTGATTATTTTAGTAATACGCCCATTGACAGGAAGTCTGACGGGGTAAAGAACTTTTAAGACCAAAGAAAAATCAGGGTCATTTTACAGGCAGTAATATCCGATCTCCTGAACGCATGTCAGTCGTTCACAAGTGTAGTGTTTGTGATGTACTTGACCACTGCCTGCTTTGGTTGTTTACACGAGAATGAAAATTCAACGTTTAGTCGTTGAAACTCTGAAATATAACATTTTAATAGTGTTGTTTTCCTATTTCAGCACGAGGAAGGCAACATAGATTTGCACTTCAGAGAGAACGAATGTATTAGACCATCTTGTGTGTACATGAACAGACAAAATAATTATCGAGAAAACGTCGTTTATTTTGTTTACCTGTGCTTAAATTATTACTGTTTAGTGTCAGTATAAACTGTCCAAGCATCGTCCATAAGAGGAGGCAGAAAATATCTAAACATCATAATAGTCAATTTTTGTTTAAGATCTTAAAATCTTAAAAGGGTCAAAACGAATTTGTGAAGTGTCTCGTTATGCATGGACTAGTTTCTCAACAACAAAAATTTATGCGCATTATAATTATGTAATAAATATCTAAACAGATTCAACTCGTATAACTTTTTATTAAACATTTGCATTTATGATTGACTTGGGTAGGAGTTCGCTGAAAGTTACCCAGGTACAAATAGATAGTTTGAACAATAATGCACTTAGATTTATAATGTTTGTTTGCACTATGCCTATGTGGGAAGATAGATCGGATGTCTTGGTCCTTGTTTGTTGAAACGTTGTTAGATTCTGGTGTATAATACTTTAAACATACAAGGTAATACCGTGTCATTATATGGCACAAGGCTATACACAGACGGGTGGGAAGGAACGGGGACAAATTATGAACTATGCCGAATGAATGGAAAGTTGGGAAAGATTATAAATATATTCGTGCTGGAGAAAATAGCATGACCGTTTTCCTAAGGTTCATGACTTACACGAAGAAAAAGCCCAATGCGTGAACATTAAAACTATATAACAAAAATATGTCACCCGTGAGGAAAAGTTCAGATGAAGTAACTGTCTAGGCCAGTCGTTATGATGAAAAATCAATTGAGGGAATTGGCTGTAAGTAATTTTATTGAACGCGACTTGACCGGATAGGTTTACATTGGACTTAAATTTTGAAACCGTTAGAGCTCAGGCCAAGGGTGTTAATTTCACTCTAATAAACACATCATTTTTCGAAAGAAGATAAATGCAGAGTTATTCAAAGAATGTCCCTATCGAGCCACCCACAGTACTAAACTATGCTTGCTACCCGTTATTTGCGAATGCTTCAAGCGAACCGTGGATGATACAAAATGAAAAAGATAGCTAAACATATAAAAGCTTGGCTCGAATAACACTTGGATGGGACCTGTCTACATATAGGCTTACCCTTTGGTACATGACCAGAATATGGTACAGGTACATTTTGCCATTGTAATTACGGATACAAAAACATGACATTTGCTCAATGAATTATGGCAATTTCAATGGGCAAAATTTTAAAGTACAAATGTGAAATATGTAACAAAAGCATTGTCTGTACCAGCACTGATCCATAAAGTGAAGTAGATGCTATGTATGAAAAAAATGTAGCTACAAGAAGAGAATCGCCACGTTCAAGTAAATGTAACACTTAAAGACATAAAATATATTTTTTTATTTACAAAATTACACGCTTACTTCATGGACATATAGGACAGTTTAATGCATATAATACAAAACAATTATAAAAAGTGATTTACAAATGTGGTGTTTGTACCCATTAAATACGCAATAAATACACAAAGAGAACAAATGAGCTACCCTTGGGCCTTTTTTGGTCCAACTTTGAACTTTCTCTTCAAGTTAGGAAGGACAGACATAAAGCAGAACATACATCGTTTGTCCTTTTGATTACTAACGTAGATAGCAATCTCTTGCTGCATCAATGTGGCTTTAAGACACGTGGAAATGGTTGAAAAGTGCTCTTTGGCACGAAATTATGGCTTTCAAAGTTAACAAGCATGAAATACGCTTACAGTAAGGCAGAGAGATGAGATGTCCAACACTTAACAAACAATTTAACTGAAATACTTCCAAAAATTAGTGCAGAACAATTTGTGAGGCAATATTTGGGCTGACCTTCAGCTAACGCTACATATTTTGCGTTGTTGTGGGATGGTAACAATTAACTTTAGTCAGTATACCGTTAAAGGCGTCAAGAATTCTGACCGTATAAAAAGTACCCATTTACATGTATGACCATACATGTCTCATTTCTTCAAAGTCGACGTTTTGCCCAATGGTAAGATTCTCGATGTGATATAATAAAATGTACCTTCGGCTCTATGGAAATTAAATAGACTTGTGGGGCATGGTACGATTCTTAAGTAGAAGCATTTAGTTTGATGCATTGGGTGATAATCACAGCAAGTCTTATTGTAAAGAAGATGAAACTATCTTTAATTTTTATCTGCAACGTTGACTATTTTTTACATGTACACTTTTAACAGATTTGCTGGATGCGAAAATAAACATCAAAAAGAGGGAATGTCACAAAGAATTCTTTGTAAGGTTTCTTACGCTTTCACATAAATTTGCACTTTCGAAGTAAGTTTTAATCGACATGATTTCCCCAAAAGGATTCAAATTATTCAAAACAATTATTTGATACCATCATGTCTAAAGGGCACAATATCACCGGAAAGGGCCATGTTTCTGATACATGAAGTTATTTTAATCAGATTTCCCCTAAAGGCAAAAAGTAAACAGTCCTTCATCTTAAAAGTATGTTAGACAAGCAGTTCAAAAAAGTGAAAAAATAATCGTTCCATTGATGATTGATGACTTTTCACTGAATAAGAATCTTTTAAAAGTTACATGAACATCTTTTGAAATTGAAATTCTGAAGGCTCCATTTGTGTTCTCCCGTTTTCTTCAAAACACAACATAACTTCTTGACAGTGAATATTTGCGGAATAAGTCATTCAAATTGCATCTAATAGAGTTAAACCAATTTTGTGTAAATAGATCATGGATGGCACTTCTTGGGGGCAATATTGAAATCAACACAATAACCTGTACATCATTTGCCAGTAGAAGCAAACAATATGACTGAACAATATTGTTGAAATAGGTGCAATAAAACCAAAATATAAAGAAGAATGAAATTGATCAATCCATAACTTTCTTCTGTAATCAAAGCCAGACGTTTTGTATCGCAATTTAACGACAAAATCACCAAATTGCTTTCACCTTGGTGATATAATACCCCTTTTCAATGCTTGCCTACATTTCTGGCTGATTAATTTAACAACAAACATCTCGTGTATGTTAAAGATACTATGAAAAGATATCTATAAATGGATAAAAAAAGGTACGTATTCATGAGTCACGTTAATCACATGTGAATTTCTGTCTTACCACAGTGATCCCAGAACGTGAAAATTCAACCAAACAATTTCTATGAAACAATGTTCAAAGAGAAGTTGGGCAGCATTAAGTAAACAGATCTAACTTTAGAGGCTTACGCCTGTAACTTGATTTCAGTTACAATTCATACACAAAGACCACCCCTTAAGTAATGAAGGTTGTTGTGCTTTTTAACCCAAACTAAGTAATACAAAAAAGGAATGTGTACCTTTGCCCTGTAGGATTTCACTTTAAGAAAACGTGATATCTCAAAATGTAAAGTCGATATTGTAATTGAAATCACTGCCAGGCAGTTTAGTTGTAGTGGTTTATGATAATTTTCGGTTCAACACCATTAGACCTCATACACTATTTTTGGCGCCTTTCCCCCAGTTTCTTCGAAGAAAACTTTTTGAAACATTCATAACTTAAACATGCAAAACATGTATAAATTAATATGAGATAAATTCAGTGACTACGAAAGAGAGAACTCATTTCTCTAATAATTCTCCAAATCAAGGCAACTTGCACATTTCACACCAAAATATTGATGACGCAAATGTGATTTCTCTTTGCAACAGCACGTCCACACTCTGTAGATTATTTTGGCACATTTTATGATATTATCGCTGGCAAAAAGAGTTCGTTGAAATTTTAGATGGAACACATAATTACATTCAACAAAACACTGATGCAAAACGTGCTTGGAAATGTACGAAATGATGTCACTGACGAAATTAGAAGAAACTAGAGGTATAAGGCTTGTTTTTTTTACCAGTTGTATGTAAAAATATGAAGTCAATCTGGTTCCTGTAGCCAAGGCAATTGATTGTTTGCCGATTTTTTATGCAAAAGAGTTTCTAACTTATATTTGCGTGCTTCGTTAGATCGAACATGGCCAGTATTTGTCTAGCCTTGAAGCAACTCCCGTGTTGCATGTCTTCAAAGTCAGCTTTATAAATGATACAAGTGTACAAAATAAGGGTAACTTTTTGTAAGCAATTGAAATGTGGCAATGGAAATTTAAAGCTTTTTAAATTTCCACGCGTCATAACACAAAAAAGGCACATAATCATGTAAGTGCACGCAACTAAACAACTACGCTAAATTTTACATACATATACAAAGCACCATAGGCATCTCGTCTTTTTTACAATAGCAGATATATGGAAGAAAACAAATCACAATAGCACCTTTTGAGTATTATCACTTAAATCATTTCGCACGTAGCTGTACTTAAGCAATTGGATTTTCATGTCGATGGTGTAATTTTTTTTTCCATGCAGGTTATTTCTCTCCCAACTTTGTTTTGATTTCGGCCTCTTTGACGGCCCGTTTGATTTTTTTCACTAGCAAAAATGTTCCAAAGAAGGTAACCTATTGTCTCCTGTTTTTGTGGTCGTATCTTGGTGCACCTATGACACTATGAGCATATTTCTGCTTCCCAGCACCAGAAGCTCTGGGATTAATCACGTAATAGTCGTTATGTCCCCCTCCGGTTGGAAGATAGATTTTGTCCACGGGTCGAGACACCCTGGCGGTGGTCTGAGCACGCCCGCCGCCTTGGAATGAGATTTCGCTCGGCGTGCGATGCGTGTGAGACATGTTATTTGCGGAGGTCGGGCGATGTCCGTCAGTTGATCGCGCCCGACTGTGCGGTCTACCTCTGTAGGGGTCCGCGCTGTGATATCTGCCTCTCTGTTCCGACCAGGTTGCAGTCCCCTTTACATCCTTGAGATCATCCACATAAAGCAGATGGTTCGGATCATTATTCACTTTTAACGCACGGCCATTCTCTTGTCTTATGAGTTCACCGCTTGGCAGTTTTGAGATGTGTCCGTTCATGCGGCGCGCCTGCCCTATCTTGGTGCTGGCCGTCCCGACGTGGTAGCCGCTGTGTGAGTTGCTCTGGTTGGTGTTGTGGTAGTGATATCCGCCCGGCCGGTGGTCCGCTACACTCGCCTTGACCGTTCCCACCTTAGAGTCAACAAGAAGTCCGTCGATCCTGTCCGTCATGCTTCCGTCACTGCCGTCATCGCTCCATCTGTCATCCAGATCCCTACAAGTGCAAATATAAAGATTTACATTGGATGTTAACTACCATAAATATGCTCTCGTGGACGATATTTTTAGAAACATAGTAATAATAATTGGACAAATAATATTCAGCAGTAAGTATTTGGTCACTTTGGGTATGTCGACAATTGTTTTAATGCGGCGGCGGGGGTTAACAAAGGGGATTGTTATGTATTGCAAAACTATTTCCAGATTCAAACACGGTGGTGGCTTCAGAGGAGAACGTGGAGGTGGACCCGACAGAAGGTAATTATTCGTTTGTGGTTCCTTGTGTAATGCATGCAGGCAGTATTGTTCATTAAAATTTCACGTTGTCACATGCAAGAAGTAACTATATAATAGTTGGAGAGGAAGAGCGTGTTTCTTTTTGTCAATCCACTGGTGACTTAGCTGAAGAAAAGCTTTCATTTAGCTGACAATAGACGTTCACATTGTCGTTTTCAACGTTTAGGCGTATAACGCGTAATGTCACCATTCCTGACATGGAAAGTTTCCTGCTCTGGTTCATGTCAGGGACCAGAAGACCTTGTCAATTCACCATCTAATTACATGTACTGTAATTCAAATGTTGGTCCAGGTTGTTGTTATTGTGATACGTTTTGGCTTTGTTGCAGTTTGTTGTGAAATAAATAAACTTTATCAACAGTTTATTACTAACCTGTGATGCGTCAGAACGTAATGTTTAGACTTTCCATCTTCACGTGGAACGTATCCGTTCATCATTGATGTGTTATGTCTTCTTGTAGTGGTCGTCTGCTTATGGTCTGAATAAGTAAAATTGTCTATTGTAAATTGGAATTGTTACCATAGGGAGCCCTCCAGTTGGGACATTAATAGTATTTAGTTTATTACCTTTACAAAATACATGTAAGTGCCAAAGAACATCAATGTAAACATTTACAAAGGGCAGATCTGTTCCCTTTGCGTGACATCATCATTCTTTGAATATATTTTGTTAATAAATGGAAATTTCGCTGCAGGATTTTCTTAAGACATTTTCGATCTAAGTGTGACCTATATTCAGACCAGTAGCAGCTATTAACATGCAACATTCAATACCAATCATTAATTAAAGCTAAACTTACCTGGTAACCGCATTGCATGTCAATCGGGAATAAAGCAGCAAAAGAAACAACTCATCGGAAATAAAAATAAATAAATAAAAGTGTGAGACAATTACCCATGGTCGATCTTAGATGGTCAACTTCTCGCGAAAGATTATGGAGGCGCCAGCGCAATTCTTCATTGGAATCACCCGATCCTTGCGACAAACTATCGTCATCGGCGCCTCCCGTGTACGTTCGACAGTCCATGTCCCTGGCGCTTACATCTGCCAGTTTCTTACCAATGTTGCCTATTGACAGGGGAATGCACATGCATGTGAAAACACAAACAAATCATGCGCCTACAGTGATGAACATTTACATGCAGGTGCTAAACTGGACAATGATATAATGGGACAGCTTGATTTAATTGGTTCATGTCATGAAATCGATGAACTGATTGTAAATGGAATAAAACCCAATTTAAAAGCTACATGTAATTGCCTTCCGTATACCATGCACGCACGACACATAAACAGATGTTGGAAAGTAATGAAACCCATTGATACTAACAAACGGGGTCAAAGGGAACAGTGATACAACAAGATAATTCATGGTAAAAACAAAATGTTTAAAACAAAAGTCATGCCACACAATAAATATGGAAAGGAACTGGTGTTGCGTAAATCAGAAATGCTTGGCCTACCTTTGGCACTTGTGAATCCGAGAGAACTAACATGATCTTCCTTGGCCGCCCATGAAGGAGAAAAACTTCTGTTGTGACCTCGGGTGTCTGTCGTTTCAAACGCGTTGTACAAACTGGTTGTTTTTCGTAAACCATTCTTCCTGGAAACTGGTTCACCGTCATGAAGTCCCTCATCTGTAATACAGAGTGTGAGATCAGATGTTGCCATTCTAGTCGTTGTGTTGGCTACTTCAATAATTACATGAGTGATTAGTCTTATCACGCGAAGCGTTGATAGACTACTCTATAGACGGCAAGGTGGTTTCGCTATGAACTCAAAAATTGAGGACGAGGTGTTGGGGATGGACCCCCCCCCCCCCACAGGTGGGGATGAGGTGGTGGGGATGAGGTGTGGGGATGGACCCCCCCCCCCTTCTTACTACTACTTTTATACCTAACAGGAAAACTGTGTTTTTTCCATTTGTTATTTTTATTCCATGCGTGATAGACATTTTACCCGGCCTACCCGGGTAATTCTCTCGTTTTCAAATTGTCGGATACCTCCAACGGGCCATATTTCTTTAATTTTCATGGTTTTTTTTCGGATTGTTTTTTTCTGCAAAGTGCCTCAGAGACCCCTTCAACGATAAATCCTGGATCCGCCCCTTGATAGAATCAATGAACGGATTTTTTAGCCGTACAAGAGCGAACCATACAGGGACGGAACCAGAATAGATGTTCTATGATGTAAAAAGCACCCTATTTGCAGCATTAAGTATTATTTTTACATCTGGGATTTGTACGCCCCTACCAGAATTACTGATAAATAACCTTTCATTTAATTAAACTTAAACATATTTCCACTGGAACTTTTGAGGAGTTGTAAGGTCAGTCATCTCAATTAGTTGGTGAAATATGTTAAAGTGTCATGTTGTAAAGAGTTATACTTTTAACACTTAGTGTCCAATGCCCTTTCAGTGACATTTTAGTCCCTGTCAACCAGGGGATATAAGATATACATGTTCAGCGGCCTAACTTGTTTGTTATGAGCCTTGACATAGATTACTTGGCGAAAAGTTGGTTTACCTTTTAACATCCAGTTGTCGTTATTTGACCACTGACTTGTATTATGGTCTGAATACACATAGTTGACTGGTACTTGCACCGGTTGGTCTCCCGATGGAAGACGAGAGTAAGCATACTGAAAGTGTCTGAAAATACACCAATTTATTTGAATTAATTACCATTCTACGGACTTTCTTTTAGGCTGTTGTGTTTGAAATATCTATTCACAAAAATAAAGTTTCAGACATCTTGCATAGTGATCTTTTCATGAATCTACCTGATATCTTCGCCGGGATCATGCGAGAATCTGAGAGATTATCTCACAGGTTACCCAAGACACCATGTTTATTAGGATGTCATGATAAACATGGCAACCATTTTTCCTGCCACAAATCCTGCAGCAAATATGAAAATCATAAAAATTGTAATTTAAGCTTTTTTATTTTAATGAGTAGTGTATCAGTTGTAGAATGGTAATTGCATCTTATGCAAGCTAAATGTTATTACCAATAATAAACAAAACATTTTATTTTGAACATTTAAGATTTTCATATTCGCTGTGGGATTCGTGGCGGGAAAATGGCTGGGTGAAGAAGATGCGCAAATACGATGGGTCTCCAGTCTGGTAATCAGAATGTCCAGACTGGTCTCCGGTCAACACGAAGCCCTGACAGTCTTTCTTATTACAGAAAAAGATATGCCTACAAAGATGGTTGATATGCAGAAAATTATCAGTTATTACATAAACATCCTTACAAGTTTTAATTTAAGTTTATTTTTCATCTTGCAAAAAGGAACATTTACCAACTTCTCTGTTACATGGAAATGCATGTTCTTTGTGGATGTGAAGATAACGTTTTAGCACATAACCTTTCATTGACGATCATAAAAAGAATACTGAGACATGATGCACCGTAAAGCACCGCGTTGTCCCTTATATTGACACGCTTACAGTGCACGGGGCGGTTGTATTGATCTCCAGATCAGGGCTTTGCACTTAGTGTATCAGCACAATTGTGTCCAAATGTTTGTCTTTATTGTACTTAAAATATTCTTGGATGTGGAGGGGAAATAGATAGTAAATGTTTTAATGTTTTACATAATTTGTTATGGAACTCTTTGTGGCACAAATGTATTTTTGATCTGTACAATTTTTGTAGTATTTTTAGCTTGATATTTTAAGTAGATATCCAGAGATGTTTCCTAATTTATGTCATGTTCTCATTCATTTTATGTTTCAATTGATAATTTTTTGTAAGCTTTTTGCTGACCACTGTTAATTTTATGGGATCACTGATATCCCTGTTTATGAGGTGGGATGATTCTGTCCGTGTTTCATAAAGCTAGGTTTGATCTGTCCCTCACGGGCGTACCACTTTGCATGTTAGGAGTCTCAGGGACACTCCTGAGTGGCGACTGCTTGCTGGCCAACCGCAGCGAAATCTGGTTTTGGGTGTTAGCACACAGGTTTTTACTGACGAACACTCCACCGAAAGGTGGGCCTTACACAAGCAGTCAACGTGGTTGCTACACAAGATGGATGGAAAGTGTCCATTGTTTAATTTTGTAGGTCTCAATGGGTTTCACACAGTTATTGACAGGGCCTCCTGATGCCATAATACCCATGGATAGATGTAATAAAGAACTACAGGATGTTACAGCTTCATAGGAAGCACTTGGAGGCATTTATATTGATCTTTGAATCAAGGTTTCGCTACTCAAAGGACATTGTAGAAAGATCCCTCATCAGAGTACATTGAATAGGCTATGAGGATTACTCTGGAACAGGGGTTAGATCCATGTCTCCCGTTTAACACTTTGGCAGCATTACCTTTTTTAGAGAATCAACTATTATGCTTTTAGTTGGTTTTATGAGAAAGTGAAAGGACTATGAAAGGGTATTAGAGCGGGATAATTAAAATGAATAAACTTTTCAATAAACAAACTTGATAGGAGTGACAAAAATGTCTGGATGTAGGTGGGAAAGGAGAAACAATTAGGAACATAAAAACTTTGTGACATATTTATGTTCTTTATTTTAATTTAATATGAATATTTAAATTCATAATCATTTGGATTTGTTGGGTTTTAACGAGGAAAAGTCATATTGTAATTAAAAGAAGAAATTTAATATGTAAAAGCACCTAAGTGTGAAAAATTACAACCCATTAGGGATGTAAGATCTAATAACAATATTAGTGCTTCCTCCTAAATTAATATTAAATGTTTATGCTATCGACTTTTTATCGCAACGAAGCAGATCATTACATCTGAAAATAACAGCAGTTAAGTGACATCTCTATGTTATTGATATGGTACGTTTAAACGTTATACTGGATGAAAAGATATTTCATTTAAATATACCTGGAAAATTAAACGTAATTTGATTTGTGTGGAATGTCCATAGTATGATTGCTAGATATGTTTCAAATGAATCAAATTATGTCCAATTTAAAGAAAGAAATTTGTCAGTTAACTTAAATACAATGAATGTAAAATAATACATTGGAAAAAGTTTGTAAGCAGTATGGCACTGTACTATCTAATTGTTTACAGTTTTCTAAAAGTTCAGTTAAATGGATTTCATTCCTCATCTACATACGTCTAAAGCCAGACGTATTCTACTGTCTTGAAGTGTTATGGTTTTCTACAACTGCGCTAGCAATGAATGTAATTCAGTCAAAAGTGCAGGTCCAATAGTCATTGAAAGTCAGAAAACATCTCGAGAAAGACAGACAGAAAGTTATTCATGGTTATTACACAGCAGATGGCGAAGTATTCACACCTGAAAGTAAATTGGGTTTATTCAGTGGTAAATTGACAAGCTTTATACGCATAAAATGGGTGTTAAATTAATAGTGTAGTTATTTCTGTCGAACAGATCAGTAGCTACGTTGAATCTAATTGATTAGTTCGCTCAGACAGTATCCCTTTGAATCACCTTACTCTGTTTTCCCATTTATGGTGTGCTGAACACTGTTAACATGATACGGTTGCGAACTGAATACCATCTGAGAAAGAAACTTAAATTTGACAAAGTAAAAATTGAACATGTGATGTTTATTCATATTGAATATTATGAATGTTAGTCCTTTACTAGAGAATCCCGGTGGCGTACCAGCTCCTTGTCACCCGCTACGACCCGTCGTTCTGCATCCTCGCGGAGCCCCTGCAGGAAATCCCGTTAGAACACCTCGCCCTCAACTGGAACTGTATTATCGCCTGTGTTAGCCCGAATCGAAATCGACTATTAGTGGTAGAGTCTGCAGTGTAGCCCGTTTGGTCAGTAGATCCATTGTTTTAGACCTTACGTCGTTAGATCGTACGATGATACGTATTCGAAAATTATTGCACGTTATCATCAAAGTGCTCCATAAAATAGATCACTTTAGTTAGATAATTTAGATAATTGTTTAATCACTCAATGTGGCAGCTAAATTGTTACATTTCAACATGTACTTATACAGAAAACAATTGCAATTTTACGTGGGACAGAATCTTATAATTCCGAGACTGAGTTCCACTAAACCGTAAATTGGCTTCATCAATGGAAAATGTAAAAAGACTAGAACGAGAATTTCTAGACTTCGGATATGATTTATTAACTCTTGTACAAAATACATGCAGTTTCATGAAAGGTGCAAGTTGAACTGAATAATTAAAGATGGCTACTAATGATGCTAACGTGTAACTCTAATTAATCAATAGGATAGTCTGTAGACTGTCACGTGACTTGCAGGTGCAGGCAAAGGCAGGAAGCCTGTGGCACCCCTGGTGTTAACTCTGCAGTCTCTAGACTGCAGCACTTCCGTTGGTAACTCTGGTGGTAACTCTAACCGAAGTCTCAAGTCCTTTAACAGAAATGAAAGAGGTAACCTTGAGTAGAACGAGTGTTCGCCTTTAATAACAAACTGGCTTTGCTCATTATAACTTTATCCATCAAATATGTTTACTTTGGCTCCTGAATCCCACTTAACTTAAAAGTGTATTATGTAATTAAGCAAATTAACATTGGTCTGGGTGTGTTTGGTTTGTTTCTATATTTAGGTGCAGTGATGAACACAGTGAGAAGCTAATTTCCCGCAACACCTCTCTCTGCTTGGGATATAAGTCTTTTTTGACACGTTGACAAAGTTACGTAACACTACATACAAGGAGTGCAGTTACAATGGATTGGCGCAAAATGGGAATAAAACGGCTTCGTTTATCTTTCGGAAGAAAGCTGTCAATTACACAAATTCTCAGTAAAGAAATGGTCACATCTGTTTAGCTTTCACCCAAGGGAACTGTCTAACCGTGTCATATCAATGCAGACTATGTGTTGAACAAATTTATTGTCTACTTTTACACTTTTACTCTAAGGCACTAGTCTGTTTACATTACTCTGCGAATTAGATAGAAATAGTCTATTTAGCACAATTCCGGTCTAAGTAAATCGCGCAATAGTAGCTGATTTCTTTCCAAGGTGTAAAATTCTGGGACTTACAACATTGAGCAGTTAGTTCTATTGAAATAGCCGAGATCTGCTGAGCCGACGTTATTCTTTCAATATTCTGGCGGAACCACCAGATTCATCTTATTTCAGCACACTTTTTGTTTTCTCCCTTTTAGGACACTGGTATTTGTGCACTGCTTTTCTATCAGACTAGATAGCCTGCGCTGGCAAGCCAGCTCCTTCACCCATTCTATTTTCCCGCCCCCTGGTCCCTGCTCGGGTACCTGTAACGGGACTCTGGTCGGGTTCCCTGTCCTCTCGTCACATAACTCGACTGGCGCCATTTTGTGATGTGACTCAGGCTTGCAAAAATAGATATTAGTGTGTTGATATTGATTTATTTTGATAGATAATGACAGGTGGTCAAAAATTGGGAGGGTATAACAACTTTACGGTTTTACGTATTGAATGAGTTTCTATTTTAATCTGACAGTTTTCATCTTGATGAAGAACATCCTGTCTATTAAACTCTGTTAAACCAATTATGCCAAGATATCAGTCAAAATGGCAGCTGCTGCTAAAGGGTGAATCAAATTACTGTCAGAAACGCCATATTTCAGACGATTTCGATACGGGTGTTTGCCTTAAAGCTCAAAGAAATATTCCAGCTTATTGAAAAAAATGAATTCCACTTTCTAAATGCCATCAAACGTAAACGACTGGTACAACAAGAAACCACATTAATTCAGAAGCAAACTGAGTTCTGGCTTACTTTTAATCTCGCATTGTTTCTGAAATAATTTCTGCTGTTAACCGATAACACAACATCTAAACTTCAAACTGAACCCGAAGATCATTATTGTCAGAAAATGAGGAAGTTGGTCTCTCTCAAGTAATGGGTACCTGATTTTGCCATGTTTAATTTTAAAAGACGAAAATTGAAGCGAATAAATTATAAGGTAAGTCTTCTAATCTTGTCATTCCAATTTGATGACTGTTGACGACTTGGTCTTTTTTGTAATTTTTTTTTGTAATTTGGTGAACGTTTAAAAATTCAAACAAAATAAAGTAGTACAATATAATCCTGTCAGGTCGAAACGATGAAAGTATTCTGTGGGGCAATTTCAGTTGCTTGGTTAGAGTTAACATGGATGTCAGTTGATCTAATGGAACAGGTGGTCCTTCTCTTGATGATCATCATCTAAACGGCGTTAATTGTTTGTGTAAATATTATGAACTGCAGGGACTCCCCGCGTCGTTGGTTTTATTTTAGTGTTCTAGGTCGTGCTCACTTATTAAGTACCAAATAGTGTATTAAATTAGTTTTTACTATACTTTTAGCCATAGTAATGCTATTGGCTGTAGGATACCTTAATGGACCAGATTACACTCTGCTGTTAAGAAGCAATGTCATCGTACTGAAACAGTCTCGGCAAGTGAAATAGCAATTGTTAAGTGACGTGTGACGTAAATCTTGTTTTGAACACCCGTACATTCTCTATTTAACAAAAGCTGGAGACCCAAAAGAGGAAACAAATCTATAAGTTAGATCTATTCATTAACAGATCCACTTTATCGCAAGGTCAACTCGTTTTTGTTACAAGTGGCGATCAAATGCTTCACGAGATCTATGATTTCGATTTCCTGCTTCTCTGTGTGCGGCTGAATCATCTTATCGCAAGTAACCAGCTTCAAAGCTTATTAGCACCATCAGCATCTGTTCATCCCTACACATTCATTTCCATCATAAGATGGTTTCTTTAGTGATCTGATACAAATGGATTCGATACTTTAGATGATGCATTCGAATAAAATCACTTTGATTGCACACATTTAAAAGGTAACAAGAAAAAGAAACGGACAAAAACACAGAAGGAGATTTATGAAACAAGGTCGTCTCAATAACTTCTCTTTTGTCTTAAATTGCCTCAGCCATTTATGCATTTGATTTCAGAAAATATATCTGAACAAATTTGACTTACGTTCAGTGAAAAAAAACACAACCTCGAACAAGGAGCATATGTCCGCACTTTTAGAACTGGGCGTTTTTTTCATTTGCGTTTTATTTTGTTGTAGACCTATGTGACTTTACAGCTGGGTGGTCGATCGCCCTGTATCCCTTGATAAATCCAACTCTATCGTCTAAGCTTTTTTTTTCAATTAAGATTTATATTTATTCCCGAGAGATCAGTGATTGAATACTTTATCAGGAGTGACCAGATTTGTCCAAAAATCGCATTAGCACCATTAAAATCTGTCCTTCCTAGTGCATTCATTTCCAGTAACTTTGAATGCAAGATTTAAGATGTGATGAGACCAAGAATAAAACCCCGTTTACTGTACTGCCAAACAATAAATGCTCTTCTGCACACATTTGTTATTAGACGTTTTTCAGAGAATCTCCAAACAATTTTGCAGATAGGAAAACTACCCGTGGGGAATGGTCAGCTGTTTCTTGTTGTTAATGGACATCACTAACATTAAATGAGTTTGTGTTGATAGCAAGGGAACAGATGTTAGCATTTTAGATGTCTTATGTTTATCATTGTTTAAAGGTAAACTAAACACGTTTGTATAAACTAAAGACACTCCCTGGTTCCCTGGGTGAGTGTTCACTAAACGGTCGCGTGATGCACCTTGTATGCACCGTATATATCCATTACTTCTAATGCCATTTGGTGCCAGAAATAACTTGAAAAAGCCCTGCAAGCAATGAAACATGTAAAAGGTTTGTAGTGTAAAGGCTCACCTAATAAATGGTTGTTAATAAATATGTATACATGCTGAAACACCAACTCCAGACTATCGAATCGATCCACCCCTTTTATCACTACTGCTCTCTATTTCCACATAAAAACCACATGGTCTGCCACATTTGTCCAAATACAAGATACACCATGCAATTTTTGTGTGGAGAATAAACATAAAATAGTAGAAATGGCAAAATTTATATGGCGGAATATTTGTTTACATTTCATTGTATTCATGTTGTTTTAAACTAATGACCTGCTCACTTAAATAAACTATTCAGTACATTAGAGAGCTATGAAAGGTACCATATGGTTGGAGAAACAAGTTTCAATGTTTAACAACATAAGAGAATTAATGATCTAATGTTTAGAAAAATCAGGCCTCTATTGCTCATACACTGCTAGTCACTGGAAATTGTTTCTGCAATCATATGTTACCATTTATAGTGCTATTGCATACTGTATGCTTATTTACATGATAAGGACATTGATTTTAAAATAAAAGGAAAATATTAAAATTTATATGTGGTGGACCAAGAGAGTGATGGCAGTAGTGATATATGTGGCATACCGATTCGATAGTCTGAACTCCATTTATTCTTAAGGCAACACGGATAATCTTGTGCATTTTACAGCTTACAATTTCAAGAATACTAGTAATTCCCGCCATCGTAGATGGCGTCCCCCTCCCCCAAGTGTAGCTCATGTTGTGACAACATAGTTTCTGCATGTTCTCTGCATGCTGCAGCCACAAATTCTGCACTGTACCTTTTTCTGTACATCCTGCATGTAGGGTGCGTCTACTCATCCTGACATTCTAATTCTTTAGTTGGATGATACAAACAATAAAATTTACCTCACCTATTTCATATTACTTCTTGCAGTGCCTTTCGTCACTCTTAAAATTATTGGTTCCATGGCAGCAAACCCAAACCGCAGTTTGTAACGAAAAAGATTGATAAATTGCATGCCACTTTGTTGTCAGACACACTTAAGTACTTTAGGACCTCCTCTGAGAACAGTTAATGAAGGCACCTGAACAGAGGAAGTCAGTCCCTAACGTTTGACTGAGGGAGTCAATGAAGCTTTCCGCTTATTTTTTTTTCTACGGACGTAAAAATAACCCTTTCAGCAGATAAAGTGGTGACCGCCAGAGTTTCGTTTTCTTTCTGGACAAGACCACTTTTCACTTCGGCAAGTGTTTAAAATAGATTTTATTGGTGACATTTGTTTCTCGATAAGACACAGAGTGTGCACATCGTACTCACGTTCTTTGATAAATTAGTTTGTTTCAATGCCACTTTTCACCTTTTATTTTCACGCTTCTTTTGCATTTACAATAGTTTCTAAAGTTTCGTTCACCTCAACTATTTAGAATCAGCCTTGTCTCACACAAAAACAATATTCATCAAATCGTCAAAGATCGATCAGTGAATACACCAAAAGTAAATGAAAAGAAACTGTGTCACTATTTAAGAAAGTAAAGATTTGGGTTAATTTCTTTTGGTTGGAGGAGCCGTCAGAAATAACGTGATTGATGAATTACATGCACTTTTAGTGTTAGACAAACTTAAATGAGATAAAGCTTTCCCCAAATCGTATTTGGTGGTATCTATTGAGAAAGTCTGGGTTCCTAATTCTATTTAACATTGACTTTGCCTTCAGGTTTAGTATTCTAAGACGTAGATAGACAGAGAGATGGAGAGTAGGATAGAGTAGCTGAAAGTAACTGATTGATGAATTGCATGTACCTTTGTTGAAAGGTAAGCTTCACCACTTTGGGATTCTACTAAATTACATTCTGCTGCAATCAGAGAAGTTAACAGACAATTCAAGTGAATAAATTAATTAGACTGAACAGGACAGAGTGCAGGGCCGATGTAGAATATTTAGGCAAATTCTTTTGCACAATGTAACTCTTCTCCACGAGTTTATGTGAATATAAACGCTGAAGGCACAATTTCAATTGAATTACTTATTTGAACTTGAAATAGTTATTTATTTACATATCGGAAACACATTCTAGTATGTTTTTTCTATTTTGATAGTTTGAAAGAATAGTCTGTATATTACAATACAAGAGGTTATTGACAGGACCTCTTGATACCATAATACCCATGTCTAAATGTAATAAAGAACTACAGGATGTTACAGCTTCATAGGAAGCACTTGGAAGGCATTTATATTGATCTTTGAATCAAGGTTTCGCAACTCAAAGGACATTGTAGAAAGATGCCTCATCAGAACACATTGAATATACTCTAAGGATAAGCTAGGAAGAAAGAGTAAGCCTAATATTTTCATTGAAGAGAAAGTAAATTCATCTACAATACCTTAGTTGCGCTGAAAAAATTTGGGACCCCGGGTGGGGATTGAACCCACGACCTCCGGGTTACATGACCGATGCTCTACCAACTGAGCTACCGGGACCTCACACTCCTCAGCACGAGCCTGTCACAGGCTAATATTTTCATGTCCCAGTAAAATCTTTTTGCATTTATTTTAAGTTATTTGCAATTGCAACATTATTATTAGCTTGTACATATTGTTTACGTGTTTTTTTTGGCTGCCATTGCAATAATTATTTCTTATCACAAAGAACTGCTACACGTTTGTAAACAAGCCTTTCCCTTTGCACGTGTGTGTACTCTGAACAAGAGAATCAAGAACAGAGAATAGAGTCATTCTGACTGGGTATCTGAGAATAATCATATTTTGTCAATATTTTCGATGCCACACAGATAAAACACAGGTATCCATGGAGTCTAACATTCATATGGTGCATGGAATATTATTAAATTAACTACATAGAACCGTAATGTATTTAGGATGATCCCAATGCACATAATTGCTTCCAAATCAAATTTGAATGCGTAACACTTGGACTTTGTTTGTTAGACTAATACAGTTTCCTGCTGCTAATCACATATCTGCTTTCGTAGTAATCAAGAGAAAATATCGCATCAGTTGGTTTCCTGAAGTATTTAATGCACTGTACTAATACGTGTACATGAACTAAACTGACAACTTCTCGCCAGTGATGCGATGTATGCATTACAACAATTGCATAAAGGACCTCAGCATTCCATAACATAAATATCATAAGTTAACCAATATTTTTAAATACTAATACATTTCATTTGGAAACAAAACTAATATCTTCAACACAAAGGCTCTGAAACCATTCGGCAATTGTTTTCTTTTGGAATTGTATGATCAATCACGTGTTCTTATCACTGTTGTACGTAATTTGCCGTTTCGTCAAAACTATGTAAAAGATTTCAAAGGCGACGGGCATCTAAAGCCTCCTATTG
>JBCAUI010021676.1:0-21758 GCA_038406195.1 Haplosyllis anthogorgicola | reverse complement strand
ATATTTCTAGTTTGACAGCCATATTTGTGTTTTTTTCATTGGTCACATTGGAAATTTGATCTTAGACATTTTGTATACTTGTGATATTGTGACCTTAATTGCCTTAAGTATTTTGATAATGCCAAATGAGCTCAGGTCCATCTGGACCTATTTTTTAAAGAAAAAACCCATAAAGTTGTTGCTCATTTAATTATAAGTGAAATATGTACAGAAATTGACATGTTTCAAGAGATTAGGCATTTTAAGAAGTTAGTTTTAAGATTGTAAAACTTACTTTGACAAGATTTTAACAAAGGGTTTTCAGAAATAAGTGTTAAATTAGAATTTTGTCTTCAAAAGAGGGATGCCTCATTTGTATTGGGAGATAAGCTGGGTAGAGGTCTTGGGGGGAGGGGGAGGGAGCTCTAGTGTGTTAGGGTTTGATGGGGAGCTGATCCATTGAACAATTCCCACATCAATAACCCATAATGGTGCCTCAGAGCTCCAGAGGTTTGAGCTCCAGTGTTTAGGAGCTGATGCCTCTCACTCTTGTTTAAACAATGCAGCTGTCACACTTAGTATTTCAGTGTTTAGTCTGTTGTGTGCAGCTTCAAAGTGAAGAATTAGTGGTTTGGGTCAAATAAGCAGTGTTTTGGAGTTGAAGAGAAATATGTAAAAAATAGATAAATAAATAAAATAATAATGTAATTTATTGTTATTATTGGCTCATTTGGCATAATTGCCAAAGAGCCTGTAGGATCATGAATTGTCTGTCGGCCATAGTTGTTGGTGTCATTGTCGGCGTTGTCATCGTCATCTGTGTACAGCCACCCAGAGCACACTATTGATCATAGAGACTCCATATTTTACACACATATGCATCTATGCCCCATTGCAAAGCCTAGCAAAAATTATGTTGCTGTGCCCATTATTCTTAAATTGGCAGCCATGTTTTTTTCTTTGAACCTAAATTCTAGACATGCAATTAATGATATAGACTTCATACTTGGCAGCCTAATGCACCTACATACCCTGTTTATGTTCTGCAAAAATTACATTGACATCTCCTATATTCCTAGTTTGGCAGACATATTTGTGTTTCTTCATTGATCAGACAGTTGGGATTTGATCTTAGACACTTAGTTGTATGCATGTGATATTGTAACCAATATTGTCTTACTTCTTTGATAATGCCAAATGAGCTCAGGTCCATCTGGACCTATTTTTTATGTAAGAATTTATACCCAGTATCCCGGAATCAATCCTTTGTCAACACTTAAAATTTTCAGAACCCTGGTGTACAACAACGCACAGCAAACCGTATGCAGGATTGCAGTGACCTTTATGTTATGACCTTTTGTAATAAAGAAATACATCATCCACTGAAGCAGTTAATCGCGACGTCTGAGGCCAGACTATTTGAATTTGTTGGACCACTTTTCCAGCTGCTCTGAAAAAGTTTTTTTTGTAAAATTTAAAAAATAATAGAATTTGTAGATCAGGCAATAAATAAATGGTCAATTATCTCAATAACCATTCTCTAAGACAAAGTTATTTATTAAGCAAAAGGACAATTTTATTGGAGAAGAGTATAAAAGAAATAAATAATAACCGTCTAATAAATTTCAATCAGTGCAATGTAAAACAACAAAAATAAAAACTGATCTTATAGGGCCTAATCACCGCCTCACAGCACAGCATGAACCATGTCGTTTCCTCCTGTTTTGTGATTCAATTCTATTGCGTTTCTTTGAAACTCCCGATTCAATGCGACGGGAAAACAATCCAACAAACCAAACTGTTTGGCCAAATTCGAGCATCTTACAACATGAACCTGAACTCTAACTAGGTCAAGTTGATCAATAGATTCTGTTGGAGGAACTGCAATGAAATGAGACATAACAATTTATCTCTTCACTTCAAATCACAATCGTAGCTCTGCCTAATGCCATTGACTACATTGTTAGCCACTGTTAGGCATGGCAGGAGGAATAAAGGGCAGATTTAGCCCCACAGAGATATCTCACTTGACATGCTTCCACTGGGTTTTACAACCGATATCTAAAAGGAGTAAATCCAGCCAACAATAGAAAATGGCCACTTTCATTGCCACTGTAGGGGATTTTCAGATCTAAATACAATGTTTTATCTTCAGTGTAACTTAATCCAACAAATAAAATGTCTGGACAGATTTACCGCATTCATTAAAAAGTTTAGTTCCACAAGATTAGTTGTATTACATATCAACCAAAAGAGGCTTTGAGTGTACACAGTGATTACAAAACTTAGAATGATTGAGATGTAGGCAACTTTACTTTTCGTTGGCTTGCTACCTTGTTAAGAAGTTCCCAACCAAATTTGTAAGTTGATAAATCAAAAATTTAAATCTACAGAGGGATTTTAAGTTCAAGTTAAACATGAAACTCCCGCTGTGCGATTGTATTTATGTATTATTTATGTCTTGCTCATTTGGGAATTAAAGTCTGGATGATAAAAAAGAGATTTGACAACATCAGTAGTTTAGAAGTATTGCAAGGTTGTAAACCAGTCATAAGTTTCTCCAAGAGGAGATGGAGAAATGCGCAACACATCACCACAGAACTGCTTCTTCCTAAAGCGGTCACAGAAATGACTTCTTAAAGTGGTCAAAGAGAATATTTGATTAACTGCGGGGAACCCTTGCTTGAAGTTGGTGAGATTAACCAGATACAAGTGGAAGTTATAGCCTCATTAATTAGTCTGGTGCTCCTTTCTCTGAGTGCTGCTCCTCTCCTGGAGCACTGCTTGAAATCATCATTAATTGCTTCTAATGTTTCTTCGATTTGCAATCAGACAGGAGTTTGCAAAATCAGCTGGTCGTCCTCCTTGACAGACTCTTGTTCTAGGTTCGAATCCCGCATAGTGCTTGAAAAGGTATGTGAGAATTGTTGCAGGATGGCTGCCAACACTCGTATACAGCGTATGTTTGTATTGACTGAAAGATCGACAGATCGACCCAGGCTTTGAAACTTATGAGCAAGTCCGAATCAAAGGTACCGGTGACCGCGACAAATAGACCATGGTCCAATTTTAAAAAATAACGACTTTAAAAGCTACAATAAATACAGCAATTTAGCCTCATGTAAGCAGCAAAAACATGCACAACTGCCCATGTTCCTTCCTTGAAAATGTTAAAGACATGAGCAATGGGTGAACTTGAATGATACAGAAAACAGGAAAAACAGAATTGCCATAGGAGGTGAGGGAATTGTATTTATTGCACTTTGAGGAATTGTTTCTTGGCTAACAAGATTTGCTTGGACCCAGGCAGGACAAAACAACAGGAGCTGCAATCATAGAAGTTTTGCAGAAGAAATTGATTCTACAAGTACCCCAGGGTACTGGAGATTATTACAGCTAGTCTTTGACGTGTTATATTGCGCTCTAGAGATGTGTTCCTTTAATAATGAGGTTTGTTATCATGAGAATATATGTCCAAAGCAATACAGAGTGAACATATTGTATAACTTTCCCCAAAGTGATTAAAATAAATAAGATATTTTACATGATAACTGGTGTTCATTCAACATGTAAATGTAGGTCATCCAGCCATATGGCAGCCAATATTTTGTGAGAATCTGTACTTAGCACTGAACTGTTTTCTGTAGCTGTTACACAACGAGAAATTAAAAACTAGAGCCGTTACGTCAAAAGTAACGTCGTGTGTTTGTCGAATGACGTCACAATGTTACCGAAGTAATGCCATGATAACAGAACTATTTCTTGGTACTACTTCTTGGCGTAGGAAAGTGGAATGTGGGATGAACCTTGTTCTCAGATTATGAGTTTTTTAGGCTGAAGACCACATACTCCGTCATTCGATAGACAATTAACGGAGTCAAAATACAAATGCTGCGTTACAAGTGCTTTCGTAGATTCTTTTGCCAGCGCATTTACCAGTGAGTTCTCAAGTGTTCTTGTTTGTGTGTCCACAAGTGCGTTTGCGAAATTTGCTCCATCTCCAGTTTTGTCAACTCTTACAGGTCACTATCGTAATTAAAAATGAAATGTCCCAAGAAATGGCGTGACTTGTGCTTGGACTTGTTCAGAAATAAACTAATTTGTCGAGGACATTGGGACATTGGCGACATTGGCCCCTTCTTACTGGTTTCGTAGGCAATTTGGATTCAGACCTTTTATAGTGTGACACCTCCATTGGCAAAGCGTAGTAACTAATTACCGTACGTACTATTTCAATGTTCTAAGCTCAAATAGCGTCAAAACTTTGACATCTCCAAATTAAAAACTTCGATCATGAAAATCATTTTTCTGACCAGTACTGAGCCACCAGTATTGCCAGATTTATTTCAGATTTAATAAAAAGTTTCTTTCATCTTTAAAAGGTGATAAAACATAGCTGCTTACCACTTACCAGACCTGCATTTTGGGCGGTCTGCAGACTGGCGAATGTTTTCAGTCGGGGGTTTCAGACACAGAGGAGTTGTAATTCTTTCCAAAAATATACTTCAAGCTCATCATTTAACTGTCTGCTCAGGAAGCAATAACTCGATGATTGGTCGTAAAACTGCACCGTATCATGTCCTCATATATTGCAATTACGAATTTCCTCACTTAAAACCCGCTTCCATAAATAGTAAATTATGTTGACGGGAAGAATTTTGTCGAGATTACTGTCAAATTAAAAAAAGTAATGAACTAAAAATGAAACGATAAACAAAAGTTAATTCGACAAGCTCCATATTGATTCGACATAGCATCACATAGACCGGTTCAGGTATCACCGGTCCTCTACGGTTACTTGAACTAACCCCGGCAGAGAAGTACATCCAAAAGGATTCAGATTGACAGCTCTAACCATACGTGTACCATACGTGCAAGTACCACGCAAGAATACATAGCTGGTAGCAAATAGTCATTCATACCTCCATGAAGGGTGCTACTGGGACAAGCAAGAATATCTAGATTCGAAAGCCATGACGTATGGGTCAGAATCACGATGCTCCTAACCGCTCTGCCAGCCCACACCATCAATCTCAAGTGCTTGTTGTATGTTCTTTAAGGACACATTTTGTTCTTTAATGACATTTTTACCCAACTAACAAGGTTTGCTTCTTTGTAGACGAATAAATTCAAGGCCGCAGATACCAGCTTCCAGGGTACTGGTATCTTGGCCTTGTAAATTCTCTAAACCAGCAGCCTTTTGTGTTGCATTATTGTACATTGGAGAATTCTAAATGAGCTAACTAGGTCTGCTCTTATTTTCATGGGAAATACAAGGAATGTGGGGCAATGTGTCACAGGATGTGATGTACATCATACAGGTGCCTTGTGCCACTGAAGTAGATGGATTGTGCATTATTTATCAAAAACAAAGAACCTTAAACAGAACTGTTTTTGTGATTTTTCAGTCATAATGCAAGTATCTGGAACATCAATTCCATTGTGTATTGACTGAAGTATTATTTAATACTTACTAATGCAAATGTTATACCAAACACAGTCACCTCAGTGATCACTACAAACTCGATGTTTATATCACATGCAAACTAATCAAGTATACTTTTCTTATGCATTTCCATGCATCCCATAATGAAACAATTCCTGCACCAAATATAGGAATGTGGTCAATAGATGCAATATCAGTACTTATAATAAGTATTTATATAATTAGACCATAGCATAAGGGCTGAATTTGGTGATGTCTATAAGTGGTCTTAGCTCCTGAAACTAGTTTGCAAGACATGATGTTAAAAGATGCTTGAACGCTATTTTATGGGATACATCGGTACCCAGAAGTATTTTGGAGAATACATTGAGTTGACAGCAGAGTATAAAGTTTGTGGTAAAACATCAGTAGTTGTAAGTATTTAACAGGATTACAACCAATTGGCATCAGTGTTAATGTTATTGTGCTGTAGAGTCTGCTTTTGGGTTGATAGATGTGGCACTTTAATCCTGAGAGGGATTTGAGCTCACAGGTTTCAACTCCTTCCATCCACTGCTCTAAATACTCAACACATTTACTCAACATTTATTATTCATATGCTGCTGGCCCTTGGCAATTGACCTTTAAAGGAACAGTATTGCTCCATAATCTCATTGTATAAAATTCACATCAGTCAAAGCAGCTCTGTATTTCTAGTATTTGACCTAGATTGGCACAACTCTGGTAGAATAAGATGCAGAAATCGGGGTTTTTTGCAGAAAAAAATTATTTAGTGGAAAATTGACCAGTGTTGCACTCCAGTTTAGCACCCATTAAGACTTCATTTCTAATTGGCAGCCGCATTTGTTACTTTTATACCAAAAATTTCCAGAGATCATACATTGTTCATTTCTGTATTGACATCTGTAGTCTTAGTAATAATCATATCACACCGATGGAGCCCGAATGTCTATTTTTCTTTTAAAAAATACAGCACTGAGAAATCGGTATCAAAGAAAGAGTGAAATAACGTGAAAGTATGAGAACATATTTTGGGTGAGATGACACCGAACAAATCCTAATTCCTTAGCACTGCGGCAAATGGTGAGGTGACCTGGCCTCGAGCGATCGAAGACACTTTGTTAATTGAAGGAAATGGTTAGTTTTAATGATAGGAGTAAATCAGCTCAACTTGACAGCTGAAGGAGCCGTAATTGGACTAGGCCTGTGTCATCTGTGCGCCGCTAAGACAGTTAAGGACCTGTCAACGTTCTCTCGTAGCTCTTGGCATTGATGGGTGGATCCAGTATTTCTCGATCAGGGAGGCGCAAATTGAAATAGATCCGCCAAACGCTAACGTAGACTGTACTTTTTCAATATGGTCGAATGTTTATATTTTTGGCCCATACTTATTTGATTCCCGGTAGATGACTTACCAAACAAGGACGAAAGCACTTTATTCAGTATTCTAGTTGGATACGTCCAAAATGAATTTTGAAACCAGTGACATGGAAGGCTAAGTACAAAATACAGAAATATATTCTACCCACTTCTTGAATATGAGCTGTTACAAGCATGTCAGACCAAAAGTTGTTTGGTTCACCCATAATTTCTTCACAAAACCCTCACAAGATAGTCCTGCTACCACACCTTAAAACAGACAATTTCAACGCATTTCAATGATATTTCCATCCAAAGTGGGTGATAATGAAGGTATTGGGAGAAATGCCTCCACACTACTAACGTTGGTTTCAAGTAGGAACGTTCAAACAAACAGACCGACCGACAGACGGACGTGACTTATATGACTCCATACAGTACACACTGCGAATGTAACGATTCAGCTGTTGCAAGAACACTCTGTTTTAGTGCCGTGTTGTAATCTCCTGTCAGGAGACGTGTCGTAGTAATGAGCTACAAGTGTTACATGTGGGAGAATGATGTATTGGCAAACGATTCGCGTTAAATACATACGATTCATTATTAAATACTATCAAAGAAGAGAAGCGTCAAGTTATTGATAACGAAGAAGAGATGTTTCATCACCAAATATCAGGAGTTATGTGAATACATAAACGCGCTCACACACGCAAGCAATGTGTAGTAAATGACATTAAAAATATGAAATCTAAGTGGAAACGCTTGCTTTCTTCGCCTCCTCTTCCCCATCCCCCCTACCCCCGCGTGAATATGAGGAAAGAATAATGATTATACAGAACTCCTTCCCAACATCCCTCACCCCCCTCACCATCACCCAAAAAAACCCAGAAATCCCATCTATCATTGCGAAATTTAATTGAGCGAGTTTCCGGTTAGTACTACGGTATTGATGCATAAACAGATTCACTTACAGATCCTTAGCTAAATCTGGATTTCCATTAAACATCACAACAAGAACAAGGAAACCGTATTAGCTTTTGATCTAACCGCTTCAGATTCCTATCTTTTACAATAACTTAGTAGCGAGTTTGAGTTGCACGTTTCTACGACCAAATGCGTGTGCATTGAAACTGTAAATTTAAATTGGGAAATGAATTCAAGTGAAATACATCCCATGAAACCACCCGAGCCCTACCTCAGATTGCCTGCTGGCTTAAATGTGGTGATAGTATGTTCAGTGTCTCAGACGTACAAAGTGACATGAAACCGGAAACTTAAGTTCGCTACCTTCCTGTGTCCGTTTGTGTTAAAAACGCCAGTTTACTGTGCGTTAGGAACTATTTATGTATCGCCGCCGTTTCTTCTGTTCGTAGGTTTAGATGACGCTGCTTCGAAATTTTAAAGCGATGCTGGATTTATCGAGTCATCTCTGGTAGGCCAGCTTCACATCTTTCAAAGTTGAAATGTGAAACAGCAGTGGATGGGCTTGATCTGGACTCCTGTTGCTTATGAAGCGATCACGGTGGCAGTGCTCAAAGTCCCTGAGCCCAAAATATCCAATAACGCAAGAGTTTAAGTACGGCCTGTGCAGAAAAAAACACATAAATTATTTTCAGGCGCCTTCCTTAAAAACGAAAAGAAACAGGAACAGGAGAAACCAGGTTTACACATTGGAGGTAAAAGTTTCTAAGGTTCGCGCATGATTAGACTGGGTTTATTCCAAAACAGTGCGTGCATAGCTTTTTAGTATGTCCTATGACCCTACAGGCTGCAACGCACGTGCGCGCACACTTTTTTCGTTAGAAACATACGTCCAATTTATGATGCTCTATGTCCGCGGTGTAAACACTGTGCGACCCACACGTTACGTCGTGTAATTAATCACAGTGGGAAACAATGGACATTCTCGTTCCGACTTACCTGATAGTCTCTTCTAAAACCAACATGATTAATTACTGCAGTAAAGTATCACAGCTTCTTCTTGTAAACCGAAGACACACGATGTGGTCTGAGCGCAAACGATTTTAATTGCAGTGATGCGTTTTGAGTTTCGTCAGTTATGTCAGTTACTACAGTGCCATACCTTGCGCTGTTAACTTACATTTTTATTTCATTGCTTTTCGTTTGCCAGCTTCTCTTTTGAAATCGAGGAACTGAAACAGATCAGGGAAGAAAATCCGTTAACAAAAATTAAGTCTTTACACTTAGACAAGCAGTGTCTGTTTAGAACAAGACCGTTCAAGCATAATCAGCGTGGAATGTGACAGTTTCAAAAGAGGCGCTCGCAGACAATATCAGTGGCTTGTGCTGCAGACAGAAAATATTGCCTCGCGTGTCTTAGCAACGTTTTTCTACAGCTAAAATGTTCACCTTGAGTCGTGTCTTCAGATGTTAAAAATTGTAGTTTGTTTAATACCAAGACATTCTTTCCTCTGATCTCATTCCAATTATCTTGAATTTCCCTCTCTTCAAACCTCCGTCGGTCTTTTCATCGTTTGTTATGAATATTTAATTCCGCACTAGATAGAGGATAAAGTAAATACGTTCAGAGGTTTTTGTCCGTCACATCTCAAAGTCACATCTTTAAAGGACTAATTGGAGAAATATGTAAACTGTGGGGCTCGAACCAGTGGAGAATATAGTATTCGACTACTCGGATACAGATATGCTTCTTGTGGAGCTTCTGGGGCTCACAGTTCACGTGTTTACTTTACTGCATTTCACTTTCACCTCAGCGGTTTATCTACATTAATGTACATTCGAAGTTCACGCAGAAAAGCAGCTTAAAGATACATGTTTTGGTATTTGGTAAGTCAGGTAACCGATACCGTCTTAAATGTGCATACATACGCCATACATACGCTCTAAGAGTCCTAATTTAACATGACCACCAGTCGCGTACTAGACTAGCTAATCGTTTAGATTTTACTGCAATTTAATCCCTGATTGTTAAAAATGCAGCTGTCACGCGTTTGTCACAATACGGCGGCCACCATTGTTATTGTTGTGTGAGTAAACTACACGGAAAAGTAAGGATGACAGTGGTCTCAGCAGGGTTCACTAGTTGCTTTATAAAGGGTTCTTGTAAGCGACTAGCCGAATAGTCCTACTACTCGTCCTACCCCTTGTACGAAGCTTTTCTTCAGAGCGAAGACAGCGGTTCTCAATTAAAACGCGAAGCGACGGATTCTTAGGTGAAGTTATCGTCGGTAATTGCCTTACGTTTTGCCGCAATAGGTATACATTTGATCATAAGTGTTCGGCAATTGCTGGATATTTTTTTACATAAATCTGAATTCTAATATGTGGGTGTAATTAATATTTTATTTAATCTTACTACTTTCCAGGGGTAAATAACAATAACATGAAGCGGAGGTGAAAAATTGATATAAACTCCATATGGGATGGTCGTGTAATGGAGGTGGGGAACATTATATCCCCCACCCTGGGTTCTCATCATGATTGGGTGAGAACTGTTGTTGTTGAGCTTGAGCTGTATGAGAATAATATTCTTAAAATTTTCCAATGAACTTAATGATACTCCTGTAATGTCCTAAATAAATAGTATGTCAGCCAAAATACATTGAAAAGGAAGTCAGGAATAATCATCAGCGAGAAAATTCCCTTGAAAAAAGACAGAACTTGACAGAAGAAAAAAGCTTCACAGTGAAAAGCTTTTATGTCCATGAAATGCTGTGTGTTTAAATAGGAGCTGCGAGATCAAATTATGTTCTCATGACCATTGGCTTGCGCTATAATTTGTTTCTGGTATTCAGTGGCGGCTATTGCTATATTTTCTAATGAGAATCAATAAAGAGGGAGTGGAACTCTAAACTTGAACTTCTGGCGGTGATATTGAGCTTTTCAGATAAAAACTGGAATGTTAGGATGGAACTTAGACCAATATATTTCTCATGAAGCTTACACTTTAAATAATAAAACATCACATTTGTCCACCATGAGCCATGTAATGTAGCATCAAATTGTGGAGTCAACAGTTCTAGGACTGTCACCCTCACTTGGGCAACAAGTCATGCCAAGATTGGGTGAGTTCTCAGGTGAGTTCCAATTCGGAAGGTTAAAGTACTAATAGTAAGAGGCCCCACAGACCCCGTTCAACACAGTATATCAACTTTTTGCGTTAGTGATTTGTGATTGTAATTGGCAAGCCGGTTGGAAATGTAAGAAAATCTTGTTGAAGTTAGAAACAGCATGGCTATTTAAGGCCTATCTTAAATTTTTGTTAGTTTTATACGGCGTCGCACTTTGAAAAGTCTTGACAGTGGACTGCGGTACATCATTTTTCGAATGAGAGGCCCCACAGACCCTTTTGATGTCAGTGCAGATGAGGCCGATCTGTTATTAGATCATTATTTGTATTGGCCACATGGCTTTGCTCTCTGTTTGATGAAGAGAATGAAATGTAATAATGTTTCAAGATGAATTCGTATTTCATTGGCCCCCGCACCTTCTGCCATGGTTGAGGCCAGGCTTTTTATTTCATTTTACTTCTTTTGTAAGTTTTTGCTGGTACTTCCTTCTTTTGGACCATCTCGCAATCAGTTTTTGGGGGCGACTGTTCTAGACTTGCTTTAGACCTGGAATTAACCTACCACTGGATTTTAAAGACAGGCATTTTATCAAGCTATCTCGTGTAGGACTTTAGTGTTTGTTGTATTGCGTTGGATTGACAAAACAGATAAAAATTCATTAAAAATGACACCAATTCATTGTGGTTTTATGATTCAGATTGGCAGGAACTCAATCCAAGAAATAAAAGAAGTCTGGCCTAATGAGAATGTATTGATCCTCGGGGTCAGTGTGTGTCCTGTGATGTCATGTACACTCAGATATGATCACTGAGATTAGGTGTAATTTATATGTTGCAATCTGTACATTTTGTCACAAATGAGAAGTTTTGTCAAATAAGGTATGAAGTAATTTGATTTATTTCCGTATTAGGCGATGACCCGTTTTTGTCAGACATTTATTAAGATTAAAAACATATATTTCATAGTTGTCATTTGACAGAGTATGATTAATCAGAATTGCGCAGAATAAAAGGATTTGGAAATCTTATCAGACAGTGTTTAACCCATACACAGATGTAGCGCTAATTTCTATTCCGAGTTAAGTAACTCATGCTTATTTGAAATTTGGGAACACATCGTGTGTGTGTGTGTGTGGTTGTGTGGGCGGATGTATGTGCTTGTATTCCTGCTTGTGCGGGCATAAAAAATACATGTTTGATCAGTTTTAAAGTATGTGTAAAGTGTTATTTATCAGTACAGCATTACTTCAGTGCTGATCAGTTCAAATAATTCTGTGTTACTCTCTTATTTCATGTACTTAATTTCTTACCCATCACATCATTTTGGGGTTTTTTGGCTCATTTGGCATAATTGCCGAAGAGCCTGTAGAATCATGAATTGTCCATTGTCCATCGTCAGTCATTGTCGTCATCGTCGGCATTGTCGTTGTCTGTGCACAGCTGCCCTGAGCACACTATTGATCATAGAGACTTCATATCTTACACACATATGCACCTATATCCTATCTCAAAGCCTGGAAAAATTATGTAACCAAACGTTACAGATTGACTTTTGCAACAAATAATAAATGCGTTTGAATACAATTTCCTTAGTTATGGAGAATTGGCAACATTGTGATGGCAAATTGCATAGTAGTTAAATGGCATCGCAAACCCTGATCCCTACCAAAATCACTATATGTAAAGACACCGAATGGCTTTCTATGCATGCTTTGTGGCTGAACATCTCAGCTTGAAATAAGGATCATCTTCTATTTAAAGAACTGAAAACATTTTTTCTTCCATGCCTATTTTATCATTCATTTTTGTAAATGTTTTGAATTGGCACGTACAAGGAGTCTTTTGTTGTGTTCATATAGCTTCATGCTTTGCATAAAAGCAGTTTAATCACGGTTCCAATGTAAAAACCAAATAGGAAGAATTCCAAGATCAATTACTGATATTGCATTTGCCATTTAAAAGCCAGTGCACTTGAAAGTTGCTCATTGTGTTTTTTGCATCCACACACGCACACACAGACGACAACAGGCATGCAGTTGTCTCGCAGTGATGCACGCTGCAGAAGTGATGCTCTGATGAATTGAATATTGCCACTTGTCTCCCCTAACAAAGGGGTGTGTGCTTTATTGTGTGCCATGCTCAAAACTGAATGCACAGTCTTCTTTCAGACAGACAGTCAATAACATTGCCGTATATTTTAAGCACTGGGTATTTAAACTAAAATTTGAAATTAGACAATGTTTGGATTTATATATGACTTGTATTGGATTTTATGGATGAGAAGTTGATTTAAGGCTGCACCAAGTAGACAAGTCACATCGGCCGAACGTTATTGCATAACTTGTACATTTCCTATCTGATGTAAAAATGTCATATCTTGGAACATATTGGACAGAGAACAACGAGAGTTGTATAAATGGCAACACAGAAATATCATCTATCAGACAGAAAAAGAGGTATGAGAGTGCAACGTGTTCAATAATAGTGATGGTTTATTTGTTGTTTTGTGTTTGTATGCTGCAGACTCCCGCAAGAGGGCATATTTAGATCCATGGCTGTTGCAAAAGGAAAGGAGGGAGTTGTAGATCAACTACACAGACTTCACGTTAAAATTATTTGACACAAATAAGTATTCTTTTGGGAAACCTGGCCAGTGTCAAGAAAGGCTTTTCAGCAGCATTTGTCCATTGCTGAATCACAATGTAATTTTGCATTGAAACTTGAATTGTACCTCGTTAAGTGTAACTCAACCCCTAGTCACTCTGTCGTTTCGTCACCTTTCCACAAAAAAATCAGAGACAAGTTAAATATTTTCAACATTCACTTAGAAAATTGATGTGATGTCTTCAAAATGTGCTTGTAACCAAGGAGGTCACTTTTCATGCAGTTTATGGGCAAGTTTATGGGTAAAGGAATACCAAATAGAAACGTTCTGAACATACCACAATTTCTGTTCATCAGTAGAAGTTTGGGTTTGCGAACAAATTTGATGGAGCTGCCTCCACGACCTACGTTTACGTCCATGGTTCACATTGTTAAACTGGAAAAGCAATTGAAAAGACATGTTATTGTCTTTGACAATATCAAGCTGTTTGGTTTTGACTTTTAAGATGGAAGTGCTTTGGTCTTGAGCAAAGTCCATGCCCCGCTTTTTCTCTTTGGACTTAACCAGCAGCAGATTGTGAACAGCGAAACAATAGGCTCGCAAACTTTTCTTCCGTTTTATGAGAGGCGGAGGTTTTTCTGAAATTGTGAGGACTGTGGATACTACCATATCATAAATAATTAATCCAACTATGTGTAAATTCAATTTGAGGAATAGTTTAGGATCTACTTAGGATATAGCCTGCAACTGGATTTAAGTGTTCTGCGCTTTTGTCAACAGCTTCATGCATTTGCAGGATTTTATGGATGTTTATTTTTCTCTTTGTCAACCCGGTGCACTTATGGATTGACTAATTTGCTGTTAATCACAATCAAATGTGGTGTACTTCTGTTTAACACCTAAATAAACGTGCCAATAAAATATCAATAACCTATCAATCAGTTGTTGGTTTGATCTGCACAATGTGATTGTGATTTCATCTCTGTGTTGTTGTGCTGTTTAGCAAGCACTCGGGGCTTCCTCCCATAAGTGGATGAAGTACGTGATTAAGTGGACCGTTGTGTCGTGCTGGGTTACGTCAACTCCAATAAGCTGCTGCTTTCTACAAAATTAGCTCAAGTTCGGAATTTAAGTGATTCATGTGCCCCGGAGGATTCAGTTTAATATGACGTGTCCTTTGTTCTTTTGAGAATATCATTGTGGAATTAATAACATTTTTTATAAATGGATTACATGGAAGGCAGAAGTAATAGTGCTGAAGGTGAAGGACCCTCAGATGCAACTCTAAAGTTTAGACATGGGAAGTGTAAGTCGGTTTGTTGCTTTATTTTGACTAATTTGTCATAAATGCCAAGGAGCCTATAGAATCATGAATTTTGCGTCGTCTCTCGTCCGTCGTCGTTGTTGGCTTTGTCGTCGTTGTTTGCTGTGTGCAGTTATCCTGAGCACTTTATTGATTACAGAAAC
This sequence comes from Haplosyllis anthogorgicola, assembly GCA_038406195.1. Classification (NCBI taxonomy): domain Eukaryota; kingdom Metazoa; phylum Annelida; class Polychaeta; order Phyllodocida; family Syllidae; genus Haplosyllis; species Haplosyllis anthogorgicola. The sequence continues at coordinate 6,851 of JBCAUI010021676.1, read as the reverse complement.
TTCATATTTTGCACACATATGTGCCCAATTTTGTACATATATGTGCCCATGTCTCCCCTTAATGTTCAGCAAAACTCAAATCACTTTGACATGTGTTCTTGAATTGGCGGTCAGATTAATTTTTTTCTTGGGACCAAACTCCTTGACAAACAGTCAATGGCGCAGACTTCATATTTAACAGGTTTATGCATCTATCAAACCCTTTAATGCATGTGAAAATTACGATGCTGCAATGTATATTTCTAGTTAAGCAGCCATATTTGTTATTTTCTCAAATAAGTATTTGAGAATTGATCATAGTTTGGTAATCTTATAACTTGTCTTTAAGAATGCCAAATGAGCCCAGGTCCACCAGAACCTATTTTTGATTCTGCTCGAGAACATTTTTAATATCTATTAAATATGCCAGAAAATAAGGCGACTCGTTTACACATGTACATTCGACGGAAAAAATAATTGTTTGGTAGTGACTAGTGTTGTCACGACTGGTCGACTAGTCGACAAGTCGAGAAATTTTGGAACTGTCGACACCAGATTTGGAGAGTCGACTAGTCTGACCATACAAGGAATAAATGCTTACAGGTTAACAAATAACTGGAAATTCTTTGGAAACATTACAGGGCATTATAAACTGACCAATAAATAGTACAGTGCAGCTCTATCAATTCATTGGAAAAGTGATCATTAGAAAAAAATCATTTTCATTTGCAAACGATCAGTTTATTTATGATCGTGAAACTTCAAAACCTATTTATTTTCAATCTTTTTCATATTCTATTTGAAAAATCTTCAAAATGTCATGTTATGTACGACTGTCGACTGTCGTGTCGACTGGCAGTGTCCGACAGTCGACTGGTAAAAAATGAAGAGTAGTGACAACTCAAGTAGTGACAAATTATAACTGTAATGTGAAGTAGAATGGAAAATTCTTGCAGCTCAGATTTTCATAAGTAAAAAGAATGTGATGCAAATCCAGGTTTTTCAATTATTTAACATGTAATTTCAACTTACAGAACATTGTTAAGAGTTTGAAATGTTTTAACATTAAAAAGTCATGTTTACCATGGTGGTCGTCTAATCTGAAGTAGTAAATAGATTTTGTTAACCAATGGCAATTATCAACTCTAACTGAGCACACTGACAACCACTTGAAGCATCGTCAAACACAATAAATACTTCTCCCAGAATTTACTGTTCACAATATATTGGGTGGTTTGTTGGTATAAGCCTTTTCTGGATGACGATTAAATATTTGGTGTATGGTACAGTTCTTTTATATTAGTTCGGCTGTTAAATAGGGAACCATCCAACGGATACGTGTGTAGTCCGTTCAGTACAGTTGTTTGTGTCGCAGACAGTTCTTTTAGGTTGCATCCAGACATTCTCACATGCGTTTCACCTTGTAGCTTTGTGCAAGCCATTGTCTTGAATTGTACACAAAGATGTATCAGAAATTTTATCAGTTACGTAAAGGTAACTTGCTAGTTGGACCTGAATGTTTTTTTAATAAAATATTCTGGATTTTGTTGGAGGATGTTCAACTTAATAGTACCTCTGCATGGCTTTGATAAGTGAGCATCCTACCTAAGAATTGTACAATGCCAGTCGTACTCAAGGTACTAATAGTTCAAGGTCTTATCCACAATCTGTATTTTGCAAAGTTTATGTGGTGCTATTTATTCAATATCTATTTGTTTATTATGGACTCCACAAGCATAGCTCATTGTTTGAAAGTAACTCCACCTTGGAAGGTGCATTTGCCAATCGTCATCATTTCCCGAACATTCGTGTTTGAAAGCCTTCAACTTTCAGTTGGTTATCATGTGTTGTTGAAGTTGACTTACTTCACATTGACTTTATAGATATCGTTTTCATAACGAAAAACTTCTTTCGTCTGTGGCTGTGGGATGTGATAGTGCTTGAGTCCCCTTTCATAGTGTTTCACAAAATTACATTATTACTCGCAATAACTGATTTAAATCAGTAGTTAATCCCAAGTAAAAGAACCCATCTTTTGTGTTTAAGCCCATGATTTCTATTGTAAATAGGTTGCAGACAGTCAAGGCAAATGTATTGCCCTTTTGTTAGAAACATAGTGCGGAATAGTTAGGTTCACCATGTGTGAACTGCAGATATGAAATGTTGATGATTGTTGGCATTCTGGTTTCATAATATGTCTTGCTAAGATTTCCCTAATTATCTCAAGAGGGAAGGTGGTGTTTGTTATCTTTTGTGTTGTGCAGAAGTAGTGTAGGCACTTGTAAATAGTACAATACAGGTAGTACATTCAGTAGTAGCGTATTTTCTCAATATTATGTGTGGAGTAATTGCCTAACTACACAGTATATCAACAGCTTATGGCAGATTTGTTTTCAATGGAGTGTAAAGGGACCTGTGCAAAATAACAATACAACGCTTGGGTCAAGGTTTGCTTTCTCTGATACAGATTTTCACATACAACCTAGAATTTAGAAAAAAGTTTCATTATCAGAAAATACTGTTTGCCTTTATGAAACTATGATTTCTTACATGTAGCCATTACCTTAAAATAATGAGTATGACGGAGTAAACTAGAATATGAAAAAATCCATTGGTGTTGGTTCTGCAAATGTAAGGAACGTTCCCAAAAATAGATTCATGTCTTACATTGTCCTTAACCTTTCTGACTAAATTAGCCCACATGGTTAGCAGTGATTAGCAATACATATTCATCTGTGTCAGGACACAGACGGTCCTATATACCGTCTGTGGTCAGGATAGAAGAAACAAATGGAAAATCGAAATATTTTCTTTCTGTGACACCGTGCACCGTGATCATCTCTTGATTGTTTCACATAGAACATTAAACTGCGAAGTAAATAATTTTTAAAATCCCAGTGGACATAAAGCCTTTGCAGATAAGTGGCTGTTTGTTATATACAATGGAAATCATTGCCTCAATACACGATAGTGTCAGTTATATATCAATAAGCTATCAATCTGATGTTTGATCTGTGCATTCTGATTCCATATATGGATGTTGCCATGCAGTGTCTGAGCCACTTTCCAGCTAGCTCCTGAAAGTGGATGAGGCAATCGTGAAATGGAGCAATGTTTTTCACTGCATTGTATTTGCTACATGGTTGAGTATTGAAATATAAATGTAAATTTAACATTTATCAGTGATAGATTTAGAAGTACATGCCTATGATGGATAAGATAGATAGTGAAACACACTATAAAATGGATACGAATGACAACCAATATGAAGCCGGTGATTCTTCAGAATTTACTCGGAGATATTTGCAAGCTAAGTGTGAGCATATTTTAATTGTTAATTGAATTGATATTCATTTAACTGAGTTAAGTAGTTTCCATTGTGAAAAGCGGTGGAACCCCTGTACTTTCAATACAGTGTCTGAGCCGTATATCTTGAGGAGAGTGTGTTGCCTAAGTCTTAACCCTTTTAGTACTTATGTACCCGCTGAGGGTACACATAAACATTATATCATCCTCAGTCACATGGCTAATTTAAATACAGAATGAAACTTGCCAATTTCGATCAAAGCGATACCACATGACTCGGAACAATGTGTGCTTCACATGGCAACCCATATTACCCACCTGACCTACATAAGGGACACCACTGATGCCCTTTTTAAAGGCCAATTGCAAATTGTGCATTTTGGAAGCTGGGGTATTGCTTACGTTAAACTACAAGTTGGCCAAAATATCTGTCATGACCAAACTTGCTACTAGGCATTCTGTTGAGGACACTTCAGTCATTCTCACAGCACATTAAAATGTGCTTATAAATATAAACTGATAAATCAGGTATATACAGGATCAAAATATTTATTCTTTGTTTTTTCATCAAAAATTGCTAAAAAATTTATTACGAAGTGGTGATTTATCCAAATCATATAGGAATCTGGGTCAAGTACAGATGTTCAGTTTGAAGGCAATTTTGTTGGATGTAGTCACATACCATTAGATAAACTGTGTCTTATATGCTGATTTTTTTGTTAATTTTTTAGTAAAAGGCTATAATTTCTCAGATTTTCAAAGGCAAAATGAACAAAATCTTCAGTAACGAAGGGGTTAAGACAGTGACAGTTGCGGGTATGGCTATTGTTTCCGTCAAAAGATAATTCTGGGACGTTAGCTCCTACCTTATTTTTTCCTCCGACGATTAATATTTTGTTTTGTTTGTTATTTTTACGGCATGAACTCAGCTTCTGCATCAATAATAATACAAAGATACGGAAAACTTGGAAAAAAATTCCTTGCTTACTCCCATGACAAAGCTGGGATGCCAAGGACCTTTTAATCCATTAAACGGACCCAAACGCTTTGATATATCACCTTACATGTCCAAGTGTTACGTGACTGGTGCAAGTGTCGGGGTATTGTTTGGAAGAGGAATGAAAGATTTGTGGTTCATTTACTTAGTTAATTGATACTGTGACAGGGTGCAGACGGCCATTCTTGACATCCGACATTAACCACCATAGATCACGGCGTCAAGACATTTGTTTCGTCTCAGGCCTACAGAAAACGACCAGGCAAAATTCAACCGAATACACCTCCAAGGCACTGCAGGCAGAGTCATTGCAATTAATTTCGAAAATTACCAAATATGGTTTTCAATGAGGTCGTCATAAATACCAGTTTTAATCAATGAATATACATACAATTCGATTTGTTTTTGTTGTCAATTACCAATCTAGAGATTATAGTTTTACATGGAATAGGAACAATTTCTGGATTTTGAATGACTTATTTTCATTAGAATTCGTTGCATTGTATCAAGTATCATAAGATTAATAACAAGAAAGGCATAGTGCTTCCCCTAATCAAGTTATGTGGCTAAATTTGGATTACTGATATTTACATTTACTGTCTTGCTCATCTGGAAGAAAAAAGGAAGACTTGATTTTATATTTCAAGTGCTTTAAAAGAAGGCAAGACAGAAATTGAATTGATCTCCGCTAACCTAAGAAAGTCATGAAACTATGTCTGTGTAAAACATTTTCTTTTCTTTGAATTTATTCAAGCCCATGATGTGTGCTCTTCTTTTGGAACATTACATGAAGAAAAGGCAGTGGTAAAAGCATTGTCATGCAGTTGCTGAGATATTGAGAGACCCTTCCATTAGCTGTGACAAGTCAATGATACAAAATTACACATCAAAAGGTCCCGACAAGAAGAGTTAAACGCAATCACAGTAGAAAGCAGAAATGTAGAAAATGGTTTTAACTGAGGACATGTCATGGTGTTTGAGCAGGGCGTTTGTAACCTTATCGAGGTGGCAATAATAAAGATACAGTTGTGCAGATAAGTCTATTAACATTCGCAGCAGTTTTCTAGAATGGTACCGGTAAATCTTTTTTATTCATAAATGTGTCATCAATGTGAAAGAGTTATCTGTAGTGGGATGATCTCAAGGAATTTCATTTAGTTGGTTCTTGTGACGATATGTAACTCGTATGACGACCTGATGTTCAAATGCACACATGAGTACATCTTCACAATGTTTTGATAATAAACTGTCATTTTTACAAGAATCAAAATAACGTCTGAATTTTGAATTTTCTTATCTGGAAAAGCAAAATAATTTTGCTTCAACATCCGTGCGGAATTGTTGTTGGCAGTCGTACTTTTGTTTCCTTTAGTTTATGCTTGTAAGGATTATTCTACTTCAAAAGGAACATTTTAAAGGCAGAAAGAGATTTCAACATGTTATGGAAGAATAGCAAGTGATAAATAATTTTACCAGGTACTTTGGTGGGACAACCCATCATCTCATATATTGCAAATATTTAACCTGGTCACATAGATACACTTGTTGAGGCATAATGTGGGGTAAATAGAAGGGCAAATATAGGGGTTGTTTGGGGGTAAAATACACAACAATAGCAGAAAGACTGACAATGCCATATATGGAGTAACGTCTTGTCTGTAGAAGACCCACTTTTTCTCAAAGAGAAAGCATATTGCAATTTTAATTTTGAACTCTTAAGAGGTAGAACAAAACATGTAATCAAGGTAAAGATACACCTCTGATAGAATCTCCTATTTGATATGAGATTGCTTACAATAGCATAGGTTACCTATTTTGACATAAATATTCCTTGCAAACTTTGGTAAACAACATCAATTTACTCTTGTATTGTACAAGCAGTGCGTGGAGATCTGTAGGCAATGGCTTTGGACGTAACAATTGGTGATTATGATGGTTTCAACTGTGTTTGATATGAAATATATTATGGCTCCGGTATACAAGGGTGTATTTTGTATTTCAGAATATAACCCTGAGCTATACTTTTATGTATACTGTCACAACTATACATAGAAGCTCACCTGTTTATTGTTTGTGCTTGTAGATGAACGTGAAGATATTCAGAAGAAAACCTTCACAAAGTGGATCAACTCACAACTCAATAAGGTATGGTTGAATTCGCATTTAATTCCAAGTGTGCGGACCACAGATTGCTGTAATTTACAAGTAATTATGTTAATAGATGTAAAGTTCTGTACGATGTAAAATGTTAAACTACAAAATTGTATTATTTAGTCAAAACTTTTGACAGAGTGGTAAATACATATATGTATAGTCTCATTTGTATTGACACAGGCACAGAGACAAGTAATTGGTGATCTATTCGAAGACTTGAAGGATGGTACGCAGTTATTATCATTACTGGAGGTTCTCAGTGGACACAATCTCGTAAGTTATGCAGAACTTATTAGTCTATCACGCTTTGCGTTGATAGACTTCTGTAGACGGTAAGGTGGTTTGCCTATTGAGTAAAAACTGGGCATACAGACTGCCCCCCCAGGTGCAGACAGGTCTATCTGCAGATGGAAGG
>JBCAUI010021565.1:0-21764 GCA_038406195.1 Haplosyllis anthogorgicola | reverse complement strand
GAAAAACTGCATGAAAATGAAGAAAATTTTGGCCGTAGGGGGGGGGGGGCCTAAATCCGCCAATGGTCATAGAAATGAGCCATAAGATCAATTGCTTGTTTCTTGATGGTCTTTCGATCATAAAGCTTCACAATAGAATTGCCTCTGAACTAATTTCAAAACCATAATTATTATCTGTGGTGATATATTGAACGAACCTTTGAAGCAAGTATCGAATCAATACAGCGAATATTCGAATCACAAAATTAGTGCCAGATTACACCTCTATTTTTCAGTGGACGTTCTATTGTAATGAAGTCCACAGATAGTGAACAATCCAATTTAGGAATTGTTTATGTTCTTACTTTATACCGTCAAGAGTCAATTTGAAATGGGTGGCGTTACGTTTGGATGGGATCTGAAACCCTTTGTTAGTCTATGTATTTGCATTCGTTTAAATTGATTTGGCTACGTACTCAGCAAATTCGTGCTTAGTAAATATGTAGGATGCTTTATTGTGTCTTTAATTGCGGTAAAATATAGGGTCTATTCCACAAATAACAGACAGAACCTGTAAAACTTCTAATGTATCCTAAAATGGAAAACATTTTATTTGAGTGTAGAAACATTCATAATTTTGTGTTATTTACCCTCTCAAGGGGATGTACAATCTCCCCACCATTAAAATCAATCAGTTAAATTGTAGCCATTTCATTCAGACAATTTAGGAACTGAAAATACTGTAAAGATGAGGTGGTCAGCCGCATTTTATGCATCAATTGTTCATACCGTGTAATCTATCAAGTGTGTAACGTTGCAAGTGAACGAACAGACGGACCGTCCTGATCGATGAGAGATTCTCTCTTCTACTGTCGTTGGGCGAAAGGTAATGGAGCGCACCCCGCACAGGAACGGTGAAGTTTGGTCCTGGGTATTTCCTTTGTTATTGTCGCATTTAAGACCTTACCATAGTACGACAACGTCGAATGCTGGGGCGGATCCAGGATTTCCCGTTGGGGGGGGGGGGGTGCCCGGCCCGTTGGGGGGGGACGCCACCCCTATTTTCGCCCAAAATTTAGCGGAAAGTGCATGAAAACGAAGAAAATTTGGGCCGTTGGGGGGGGGGGCGCACCAGCAGCACCCCCTAGATCCGCCAATCCGCCAATGGAATGAAGTGAAAGAGAGTAGCTCCATGCTGTGCTTTTCTGGAGAACATCCGCACAAGGTGGATTTCTATTGTTTCCCATCAGAATACAAAATATACATTGGATTTAAGGTCCGTCAGGTGCTGCCCCCATCATTTTTTTTAACCGATGAACTTTTGTCCGTAAGCTTACTGTGAGAAAGTCCAACATATTATCACACACTTCACTTGTAATAAAAAAATGACGAATTTCCTAACATACAATTTGAATTGCAATGCCATGTCCAGCTGATTGTACCCATACATGGCAAACACCTGTATGGCGGTCTGTTTTGACATCACACAACATTTCAATATTCGAGAGCAATGGCGCACTCTTTATTTTCATTCATAAGTCGATATTTAAAAATCATACATAAGGGTTCCAAAATGTTTATCTGAGTATCATTAAAGATGCATATTGTCACCAACACATCTAGTGTGAAGACCACTATACTCAAAACAGTTTCCAGTTCAAAAAAAACTTTTGTAAGAGTTTGGCTGCAAAAGCCATACACTTGATTTAAAACTTATTTTACACTTCTATGACCTAAACGATCGAATAGACACAAGGTTACATCCATTCTATTTGCCCTGCAATTTGAAACGGTGTTTTTATTATTAATCAAACAAGACTCTTTATCAAGGCGAAGTCAATAAGAGTCGATTAATGGCATGAGGCAGCGTCAATACTGAATCACTGTCACCTTGTTTGGTGACTTCTGTGTCTCAGGCACTTTTCTAAATGTTATAGAATTTATTTTATCGCACGTGAGAGAGTACTGATGTGAAGTACTTTTTGTTGTGTGAAATTTTACAAAACAGTTGAAAATGTCCCCTTCACGAACAATAGACATTTACGATGTGGCATCGTTTGCAAAAATAACACATCTCTGCTCAGAGATCTTTTGATGGCATATAGTTTTATAGATCTTTAGGACTTCAAAATTAATCAGAAAATTCTATTTTGAAATTTGTTAACTTCATTGTGATCTATGTGTCATCATGGTTTCATCTGGCTTTCTTACGCAAACAAAAATGTCATGAAGTCACTTTGATTCATTGGATTGTGTCAACAAGTATAAACATTATGTAAAATACAAGCAATTGTCATGAAAGCAAAAGTCATGCTCCGACAGCAAAGAGAAAACTATTGAACAAAGGGCGAAACAAAAGCTTCTGATTAAAGAGATGTTTACAAAAGAACTAAATGAGCTGTAATACAACGTAATGAATTCTTTTATCATCCAGATTACTCTTATTACTAAATGTTGGTTTAATGTGGGCTGATGATACCTTAGAGGCTGCCTGCCGCAAGAGAAGTGAATTCAACGAAGAATCAAACTCTTACTTCACTTGTGATAATATTGCAATGGCGTATTAATTCTACTTTGCCAACCCAAACAGGGTTATTTAAACCTGTTCTGAATCAAGGCCTACGTGGTACAAATCTATCATCAACACATTCGCAACAGAAGGTCCTGGTCACCTTTTCACAGAATTGTTTGAAATGCCCAGAAATGCATTTTTCCCCAGTCCGGAGGGGATGGGGGGGGGGCAGGGGGAGGTTGGGGGTTGGCTCCAATACATGGACCCTCATTGCCATTAGGCATGAGGGTCAATGATAGTATCGTCTCAAAGACACACTTCTTGGGGGTATGAAAAATTGCTGCAGCTTCTTAAGGGAGTAGCCTATGATTGTTATCGCAACATACATGTTCATGTTCGCCTGCATGTAAATTCCTCAAGCACAATCAGTAACAATATCACACATCATTGTCATTGTGTTTCGGAGCGGTGCCATGTTACTATTGTGTGATTTTGTAAAGTTGTTTCTAAAGTTTGCAAATAGCAAAATATACCTGTGTAAACTCCTTAGTACCTAAATAGTTATCCTTTAAGATCTATCCAGCCTTTTCTTTGACGTTAAGTTGGTCGTTGGCTTGAAATCCAAGCTATGCCTGACATGATGTTTTGAGCCCATTTTGGACTTGTTACAATTTGGGTCATCTCTCCTTAATTAGTTTTATTTAAACGCCATGCAGAGTAATAATCCATGATTGGGAGTGATATTTGTTATTATTACAGCTTTAAAATTACCTCTAGTCAATATCACGTTCTGAAAATACAATAACCAGTGTCCATTAACGTCGTTATGATTTAGTTACGGTTAATGACTTGCAATACCACTGTCCAGCACTTTGTACAATTATACGCCAATATACCGCTCGATTGATCAGTTAGCCAAGATCAGAGACACTTGTATTTTCATAAAGGATATCATAAGCCTAATCTGGCAAATGCAGTTTTCCCTTTAATTTCCCTTTAATTTACCTGTACAGTAGAACCTATTTAAAGCGACACCTGAATTTTCAGAGCAAAGATGCCGTAAAAGGCAGTTATTTCGTGCGAAACGGGTAAAATGAACATGAATAAGTTTCATTTTTCAGTGACAATGCCGTAAAATATCGCGCTATAACAAGTGTAAATAAATCTTAAAAGGCATGTATGCAGTGAAAAGTGCCGATCAAAACAGGTGTTTTTATTTCTGATTATGATGCTTAAATATTAGAAAATTGATTAATTTATTTGAACACTAACTGGCCCTCAATTAATAATTAACAGTATTATACTGTGCATATAAAAGTCTAAAATACAGATCAGTAAATTAAGATAACCAATCATGAGTACTTTATAAGGTAATCAGCCAGTCAATCAATAAGGGGAAAAGACCAGTATTTTCGGGTTGTTCTCTTTGGTGAATATGAAGACCAAAGTGCAGAGTAATTTTGTGTTTGAACATAGATCTACAACGTACAAATCCACTTCAATGACTTTAGAAGGTCGGGTGTACCAGCGCCGATTTACCAAACGGCGATGTAAAATAGGTTTATGGATACGTAGCAACTATTAGGATGAATAATAGATATAAATTCTGGTTCTAGTATTGATTGCAATGGAGTACGGATTGATGTGGTTTGGACGGGTGGAAGTATTGGGTTTCGTGACATGTGTGTAAAGTATCATTTTTTTCTTGTTGTGTCGTAATATATTTTACGAAGTCCCGAATTTAACGCATTTGAAGTACTAAGACAGTTGATCCATAGAAATAATCCATGTATCAATATATCAATTAAACACCCAATATGAATTCAAGTTGGCTACATTGATTCGATATAGAGCCATTAAAATGGGTAATAATTACAAGGCAGCAAGGAAAATGTCACGTATTAATGTCACTTTATTTTGTAACTTCTTAATGGATGATCGATTGTGGATCCTTCTTCTCAGTTTTTATCTAACAACCCCAGATATCAAATAGATAACAATAGAAGATTCTTATTTATTTTGCACTTGTAATTAATTCTTGTAATACTTGTACTTGTTAGTAATTAAATAATTCTCTGAAAAAGGCCTAGTTATTTTGTATTTAAATTAGCCTGCATTTTAAGTAAATTTAGCTGTGTTGGCATAAAAGAAAGCTCATTTTGACTGAATTAACTATTAGTTGTCAGAAAAGTAATCTGAACTTCTCAACAATCCAGGTTCAAGCTATTTCCACTAAACTTCTAAACTTAAATATTGTTAAGCGTTTTCAGTTTTCAGAATTCATGTGGTTTACAGTTTCCCTAAAATTATAACGTGTACTTTTTGAAAATAAATCAAATTGTAACAGCTTATGAATATAGAATAAATATAAAATTTGACCTTTGTGTATATTTTCAGAGCTGTTCTGATATGAAGCTGGTGTACAAGGTAATAGCTTTAACATTGACCCACCCAGCTTGGAAGCAAAAGGCTAAAAGCTGTTCGTCTACTTGAAGCTGTGTGAAGCCCAACAACCACTAAGTGAGATACAAGCTGATAATGGACAGATCCCAGATACAATTTCCAGAAACTGCAGGGGTTCTACGGAAAATCCACTTCTGCTTTATCCATTGAAAAGCAATGGTTGCTTATTATTAATAAGTGCTTGAACAGAATGAACTGCCAATAACAATGCCTGCGGATTGCAAGAGTTTGAATAACACTAACACCAGTGCTGCATCTGGACTGAGCCCGCAAACCTGCAGCATACTTAGTAAGTACTCTGGAAGCTTAGGCTCGAATGTGTCTAATTTACTTAACAAGAGTAATGAAAGCACGAGTGATCAATCACATAATGAGACGGCACATGAAGGCTGCAAGGAGTTTTCACGCGATAACAACGGAAATGAGGATAGTGGAGTTAGTACTATTGGAAGTGGTACAAGCCAACAAGATGTTCTGCGACGCAAAGACAAGGATCAAAATAGTTTGGACACAAGCGCATCAAATAAGCAGGAGAACAGATTGAGTGCTATCAGTACGCAGAGTAGAAATGGCAACACAACGTCAACGTCGTCATCCTCAAAGAGGTTCAGTGGAATGAGTATTGATAGTCACCATGACAATGATGCGTATCCTGGTGTTCATGTAGCTGCCAAACGGGAGTCAGTTCTGACTGAATCACCATCTCACGAATCACCACCTCCTCCCGTGTCATCATCATCATCATCTGGGCGATCATCACCTGCGTTGTTGACATCTGAAGACGAAGTGGACCATTTCTCCAAGACGTCAATAAGTCTTGAGTTCGATGATTATCCATTGGATCTCGTATCGCCAATCACAAAAGTTGAAGACAATGACAATGGCGATAAGGTAGCCTGGAGGCCTACCCATTTACGTGACTTCACTGGATTACAGAAGCAAAGTACTAGTACTCCCAAGTACAATGGAGATAGGCTCAGCTTTATGGAATACAATGAGATCCTGTACGATGCAGGGACTGACGACCAAAAGGGATATGTATCAAAACGGACAAGTACCCCAAAGTACCCTCACACGAAACATGACAGACTGTCAGGGTACATGTATGATGCCTTGAATGAGTACCAACCACGAGGATTATTCAAAGAGGGATTTTCAATAAAGGACAAGCGTGGTGAGGATCAACCCCAAGGCCGTTGCGGGTGCCTGAGACTGTTATGTGCGTACATATGGCGACCGTTTATGCGCCGACATAACCCAATGCCGGATAAAGCGGGCCGCTGTGCTCGCTTTCATCACGCCTTGTTGTGTCCCCCTAGAGGGGTTCTGTCCGACGTACTTACTCTGATCCTTGGTGCTTTCTTCACCTGGGGTGTCCTATGGGGATTGACAAGAGATGAGGCCCTTCCAGGTGGCAATATATTCGCTCTTCTAGTCCTCTTTACCGCGTGTAGTCTTGCTGGAGCCGGTGCTAGGAAAGTAGGACTTCCATCAATATTAGGTAAGTGTTCCTTAATTGTATTTTTGCCCAATTTGCCGAAAATAGACAATATCTAACAGAAAGATTGACGACATGTAATAAGCAGATGTTTTATTACTCATGGTAATCTTTCGTACATAGTATGTTTCAGTTGTACATATTTCATGTTCCGAGGTTCACTAGAAAACAACAGTTTATGATTTAATCAGTAGTATGTACATTGGGGTAAACTAACTATTTGATGAAGCATTGTCATCCAAGTCAAGGATAGTAGTACTGTAGTGTTTTCTAAAAGTAATTTATGCTCCATTTGGTGTCATAACCGATCAGATTTTCACTTTTACAAACAAGCGAACCCAGTGGGAGTTTCAGTATATTTCGATTTGCCAACAATGTAATGTCTACCTTTTACTTGAACCAAAACCCATTTGTTATTTTTCCTGTATCTTATATTTATTGAAGTACATGATACACAAGTACAAGTCATTACATCAGAAAATAATGAAAATAGACCAGAAGTTATAAAGTTTCATCTGCAGGGACCTTGTTTATTGCGTAATAACAAGCATTTTAATATCCCTTTTGGTTAATTATAAGTTTCTATTCCCAGGGTTGTGAATCAGACCTGTAGTTTTAATACCACAAGTACTTACTAATTGCGCTTAAAGTATTGCCTTGACATATGACGTAAAGCTATTACGGTAATAAATACATTTTATTTAGTAATTGTCTTTTAAAGATCCATGTCACTTCCACAGTTTATCGCTATCTCCAACGATCTGATACAGATGTTAAACTGACAACTCAACGACATTTGAATAAAATATATTTATTCAAATATCAATGCAATACTTTTAAGAAAAATTAGTAACTAGTTGTGGTATTAAACCTTAAGATTGGGTCCGACTCACAACCCTGACTCCCAAAAGTAGGAACAGGATGTGATAATACTGATTCTTCGTGTTATTAAATTCATAATTAGAGGCTATTTCTACGTTCCTAACCTTGTGACGTCATGGTTTTGTCTCAAGGTTTCTGGTTCTAATAATACGTAGTTATCTTCATTATTATTCCCAACGCAACTGTTCTCGTAATTAATTACTTCCGAAGTAAAAGAACACATTTGTTCCACTTCCTTTGGGGCTGTTCGGAAACAGGAAATTATTTCTCAGTTATGGATCTCGTTTTCCGCCTCATTGTTTTGGCCTGAAACCCAGATTTCTTTACAAAACATATTGAAAAGGAATCTTCATCAGAAACAAAAACAAATTGCTAACATTGTAATTTTACAACAGTAAATAGAAATATGCAGTCTCTTTCTTTCAGTTGTATAATTCAAAGTTAAAGTTTCTAAATCTTTAGAAAAAGGTGCATCTGTCCAGAAAAATGCAAAAAACAACGAAATTCTGTGCAGTGGTACGCATATTTACCTACCGTGAAATTTAATGCTCTGTTTCTGTAAATATAGGCAACTGATTCCCAGATTTTCTTTGAATTGAATTAAACCACGTCATAAAATCTTCATCTGTTCTGCAGGTATGTTGTTAGTCGGCTGTTTGTTGAGAAACATTCCCGCCATCAACATCGGAAAAGACATAGATGTACATTGGGCCGCTGCAATAAGGTAAATATAATTCAATCTTTCATATTACATCCAAAATATCAAACCACACTTCAGGTATGTGATGCCTCTTACTTTAAGACAGAGAGCCTATCCATAACAATTTGGTTTATTAAAGAAATATTTTGACATCTTCCGTTTTATCCGAGGTGGTAGATCTTGTTCGACGAAAAAGAGAACAAATTGTGTAAACATCACTTAAAACGCCTGTATGGTGCTCCCGAGTGTATCAGTATATATGGGTGCAGAGTTGTCCTAAATATGGAGTATTACAAACCCTCACACAATGTAGCCATTACATGGCACTAAACTTAGCTTACGACTGTAGAAAGTGATGATTTCGTATTTCGTATTAAACATTATAACAGTCTCGGTGAATGGATTGTTATACAAGTATAACACTGTTATGTCATGAAAAATCACAAGTTAGGGAGGCTTTGCAAACACATTATACAATTGATTACATGTAGCTGAAGTTACTTAATGAGGAAAATGGACGCATTACTTTAGAAAATCATGAAAATTGTATCATTTAAAAACGTTGAAAAAAGAGAGAATTCCACTGTGTGTTGTTGACACCCATTAAACTCGGCGCATAATTTTATTATTTCAAAATTAATGCACTTTCGTCTAGACTGTCGCACATTTGATTCTATAATTGGTTAAAGTTATTTTATTCATCAATAAAGATTGTAGTCTATGAAATCATTTAACGTTCGGTACAAAATGGCAGAGAGAAAACATTACATTATTTAGCCGCGGTGCAGTGGCATAGCTTAACCAGTTCCCGGTTGACCATTGAAGTTAAGCAATCGCTGTCTCAGTAAGTACCAGGAGGGGTGACCGCACAGAAGCAGTGGATGGTATTCATCCAAGGGAAAAACTGATCATGCCTGAAATCCAAACTAGGAGTACCAATGGCCCTAAAATGGTTGTGTGTTGGTCGCAGATGAGGGGACTGCGACGGTTACCACCGAAAAGAAAACCCCGCAAAAAAGAAACAAAAACAACACAACAACAAAAAAAAACCCCAAAAAATTATTATGTGGAGCAGCGGAAAACCATTACTTTCTGGTTTGTCTGAAAGCCACATAAATATCCGTAAAGCAATCTCGTCTTGCACGCAGTGTGCAAAGAAACACGGGTGTGTAATCTCCGTCTAATCTAATGGAATTAACACCCGGCAGCTTATTAAGACGGTATCAGCAGCTGCAAAGCATCATAAAACTATTGCTGTAGTGCTCATTTAGCACGGCTTTATGCACCTTCAATTCTTGTGTGATTCTTTTGTAGTCTCTTGTTTTCTTTATGTAACGAAAGATATTGACTGTATTGAAGGTCTCATCATTTACAGTTTTAAAACAATTTTTTCTGTCATTACCCTATTTGATACTCAAATGATACATGTCAAAAACGGACAGAACTAAAAAACTGAGAGTGAGGCACTGACTTACCCGAAAACATGCAGGAAAACCGTAAAACTGTTGGTCGGTTCACCATAGATTCACGCCTTACCATAAAGGTGTAAAATTGGTACCTGATAAAAGTGAACAGAATAAGCCTTACTTTCGAAATCCAGAGGTTCTAAAGGCGTTACAGAAATAAACAACTGAGCTCTTTACACAGGAATTAGAGTGTATCCAACACACCAATTGTAAGCATCAACCTTAAGTAACTAAAGTGAAAGCATGGACTTGTGTGATTTCATCTGCAGGGACGTTGCGTGTTACATTATGGCAGGCAATTTAATATCCCTTTTAATTAAATGTAGGTAGATCTAATACAGAAGCCTAACGGACAAACTACCAAACATGGAATTTACCACTTAATCAACACTACCTCACCTATACTAGTGAGGCATGGGAGGCCTGATAAGAAAACGTATAAAGAAGACACTAAAATGTGTTTGATTTTACGTATAGATTTGTCAAATTACAAAATAATGTCTTCAACAAATGTACTTTGAAATGCACATCAAAAATGTTGTATTAGACTAATTTTGTAACATTTGGTAACAGAAGTTTCAACGCTGTGCAATACATAAAATACATGAAGATCTGTTATTCCTTAATTGATATCAGTGTTTAATTGCACGAGATGAAAATTTAAATAATTTAGAAATTTATTAGTTTAGTGATTTAATAACACTTTACATCATTTATTATGTCAGTCGTCAATACAATATGTTTTTGAGATAAATGTTTATAAGAATATCAATGTTTGCTTTCTTTTTTGATTTGCTTCCGAGTCATATTGACTCATAAACATTTCTGTATCTTAATATTTTCAGAACGTTCGCATTAGTCGTGGTGTTACTGAGAGCAGGTTACGGGCTGGACCCTGATGCTCTGAAGAAACTGTCCTGTGTCATACTTCGCCTTGCATTCCTGCCGCTTCTCTGTGAAACAATAGCCGTGGCTGTGGCGGCTCACTTCCTTCTGCAGTTACCACTGATCTGGTCCTTCATGCTCGGGTAAGTACTGACCAGAATTGTTTTGACTTTATTGCTACAATAATAGGGTTGGTTCCCCGTAAAAATGCTGCTAAATAATGGGATAGATTAAGAACAGTTAAACAAAATGATTACTTTTATTAACATGTATTAACACCAGAAAGCCCCCAAAATTTAATCTTTATAGCATCTTGGGCGTTTAACAAACTCAAAATTGTAACCAAGATGTCTTATTTACCAAGGTGCCTGATTAAACGCATTTCGATTATCCTTGAACAATACCTGCGAGCACAGCTTCTTTGCTGTGAAGAAAATATTCCTGCTTCAGACAAGATAAATATATGAGTTTTATCACGTACAAATGACAAACGTGAACGTGACAAAATTGGGCGTGTCATGAATGCCCTAGAAATGTCATTGATACGTTATTTTCCTCAGTATTTTAGTTCGTGTTTTCAAAGAAAATGATTCCATTTTTAACCTTACATGAATAACCGTAATAAAACGCGTTTGGCCTGATGTTAGCGTGTCATTCTCATCCATGCTTCTAAATTTTTGTTTTAAATGTTAAGTTTAAGAGTTTCATGAGCTAGATATTGTGTGAATAAAGCATAAGAACGAATTACCATTGTTCGGTTACCGTCTATCAAATGAAAACACTGTTTCTAACACCATTACGTCATAAAACGTAACGCTGCAACTTTTCACTTTGCAACGTAACATTTTGTTTTGTCTCCGTTTCTAATTTGATGGTTACCGCCAAGCAGGCTGAAGACCACTTACTATTGAATTTCATTCCATAGAATGAAGCCGCAGAACATTAAATTTAATACAAAAGCTCAGTTATCAACCTTTTTGTGACTTTCAGATTCGTGTTGTCGGCAGTGACTCCAGCAGTTGTAGTTCCCGCCATGTTACATCTACAGGAACGTAGCATCGGAACCAACCACGACATCCCGTCTTTAGTGATATCCGCCTCGAGCATAGACGACATACTGGCCATTACGGGCTTCACCGTCTTCCTCGGTGTGGCCTTCTCTGACGGTAAGCTAATTTTTTTTTATCACAGACCCGTAGGAAATAATAGAAATCTTTTCAATTGGAACAATGGGATACAATGTGTTTATTAACAAAAGTACTGCGTGAATTTCTATTGTTCCCAGAATGAAGAACTATAAAAAAGACATTTCATCTTCTGTACCTCTTTATTTTGGGAAGAACAAGCAGGAACTTGCACTGTTCTTTTGTTCAATTAAGAGAAATTCTTTTGTTCCCAAACTGAAATACAACGTAAATAAATACATTCGAAAATAAGAGAAATAAAAACAATACTTTTAACCGGTACTGTATTTTCACTGATCATAAGTGCAACATGGATTTCAACTGTTCGAAAATCCTCACATTTCAAAATGAATAAAATAAATGACTTTTAAACTTGCCAAGTAACGACTTGAGAGACAAGACAGTTGTTTTGTTTCAAAGCCCTCCTAACTTCATTCACTAAGTTGTTATTGGTAAAGTTCAATTGTCCTTGAAACTTATTACACTCTCAACAGAAGTGACACCTCTCGTAGTGAAAACAACCAAACAGCCTGAAATATCCAGTCATGGATCGGTACTGTTGCTCCAAATCATATACCCAACCGTAATTGCTTTTGAACCAAATACGCTTTGTTGACACTGTGGTTCATATTCCTTTGTAAGATGTGATTATGTTCACACAGCCTTTGATACTGAACAATTGGAAAGCAATTTAGCAAGCAATGTTTTATGATGTGGAGAGACATGATAGATCAATTGAAAGAAAATGGTTGTGGATGTTTCCGTACATTAGAGCTGACAGGAAGAATTAATCATATTTGTTCAGGTCATATGGGAACTTTTACCTGGCAATTATGGTTTGATGAGGTGACAATTTGCCAATAACACAAGTCATTTTCTGGGGCCACCAGAGCATTGATGATTGAGAGTCTGATTATATTAGACTGCACCATGCCATAAATCTTTTAGTGACCCAACAGCTGTGGCAGATTTTCTAAATTGAATTCTTTCAGGACTGCTTGAACTTCAAATCATGCATGTTTTATTTTGTTTAGACTTACCTTAAATAGATCTTGACAAGGAAACTTTACTGACTATCAAACTTTGGAGCATCCGTATAAAAATATCTTACTTATTTTTTGATTTTAAGTCAACTTAAAAATGTTAGCTGAGACAACAACATCAGTGTTGCAGTTTTATCTCCCGTTCCTGTCCTGTGAATCTAAGATAAAACCGTTACTTAAACTTTTTTGGCATTGTAGGCCCTAAATGCAGCGTTAATATAAGTATAAATCTTCATTTAGGTAATGTAGCAGTGACAGTATTACGGGGACCACTAGAAGCATTGGCCGGTGCTGCATATGGTGCTTTACTGGGTATTATTATCTCCTATGTGCCACATAAACATCATGTAAGTACACAACTGACTGAGTACTGGCAATAATATTGTGAAGAATTATGCAAATACATCAAATTCCCAACAGGTGCTGTCTCCTGGCGTTATAAAAGATAATGCAAAATTCTGTAATATCATAAATTTACTTGTACATGTAGTAATGAGCTCTAAAAACAACAGCACAAACAGAATAAAAGCAAAATAAATGTAAAATAAGAGAGAATTCATGAGGCAACGTACATCGAATAAACTATTTATTTTATTTTATTTCAGAAACATATAGAGTTGTGGAGGATGTTTCTATTGATGGGGGCAGCACTGTTTGCTGCCTACGCCAGTATTGCTGCCGGATGCCCAGGAGGGGGCGCTTTCGCGTGCCTCGTTTTGGGTTTCGTCACAGGATTGAAATGGAAGAAAGGAGGATCATGGAAATCTGAATCGGTAAGAAAACCCAACATGATGTGGACATTTAAAGCATTTGTTCTTTATTTTGTTTAATGGACATTTCAATGCTTACAGTGTGCAATAAAATGCATTGTTTTCAACGTTTTCAGAATCCAATAGCCAAACACCTGGGCAGATTGTGGACGATTCTGGAACCTTTGCTGTTTGGGCTGGTTGGTACAGAGGCAAATTTCAAGATGGTTCAAGGCCAAGTCATTGGTAAGTGAATTAATTGCAGTTTATTTCTACTTTCAGAATACTTGAATAACATTTATAAAGGAACGTGCACGCTTCTTTTTGAAGTGACTTCACGACAAACAACAAAGAAAGTTTTTTGACAATTAAATTCCGTCTTGTCGTGATTACAAAGAGCAAAAGATCCCATGTCGTGAACAAATGCATTCATCTCGCATAACACTACAATTATTATAATCGTGCTGCCACAACATCATGAAATTGAAAATAAAACCGGTTTCTTTTAACCGGTCAATTAAAAGTTAAAGTAAGCCTATTCCTGATACACCTGCAATTATCACGCGCGTTGTACATCAATTGTGTTTTACAATCATTAACTTCCCAGCAGCCATCTCGCCTATCCTGGGTGTGAGCCTTCACGTTGGCGCACTCGAACTTGTCTGGTAAACATTTGCTGATACCTGTTTGTTGTGTACACCTTGATGTGGTGAATTTGTGATCTATTGAGACATTGCCCAAGAGCTCTACCCTTTCTGGAAATCGAACCTGGATCACATGCGCAGCAGCTCTCTGTGCTAACCACTATACACTGCTGCGATCACAACATTTTAAATTTTATGTTGCAGGGATGGCAGTGGCAGTGATACTGATAGGAACGGGCTTCAGAATTGTGGTAGCTTTCCTCTCAGTATGTGGGTCACACCTCACCATCAAAGAAAGATTCTTCATTCCGTTTGCCTGGTTGCCAAAAGCTACTGTTCAGGTGAGACAAATCAATAGACGATACATCAAA
The DNA here is from genome assembly GCA_038406195.1 of Haplosyllis anthogorgicola. Classification (NCBI taxonomy): domain Eukaryota; kingdom Metazoa; phylum Annelida; class Polychaeta; order Phyllodocida; family Syllidae; genus Haplosyllis; species Haplosyllis anthogorgicola. Next base: position 7,388 of record JBCAUI010021565.1, on the reverse strand, counting down.
AGATCAATGCGTGTTACACCTTACAACATCTACAGTTCATGTTAACGCTTGTATGGTGAAAGATAAAACGTTTGCATTGGTAAACGCAAGCAAAGCAAGATGTTTAACACAGGGGACGTTATTAGCAGCGTGTATTCGTAACCGGCAATGCGTGTGAGGTTAAAGTCTAATGTCACTTCTTTATCGTTAGCCTCATTGGCTCAACATTACACCATTAACATTAATGTGTTAAGGACAGTGCCTTTAGGTTTATAAAAAAGCGCGCTGTAGATTTTCAGTGAGTTTTCATAACTATAAACGCTTATGTCCTACTATAAACTCCACTTTTAGCGTTTCTACTAGTGGACTCTTATAGCTAGACCCCATGAGAGCCAGATGATGAGTAAACGCCTTGTCCGCGCAGGCGTTTTTGATTATGAAAAACACTGAATGACTTAAACAAACAAACCAAGGAATCTTTCATGGGCCCATCACCATTTTATTTTGAAAAACATTGAATGAAACTTTAAGTTTTCTAACATCTTAACTGAAGATATTTTTGCTCATACCTTGCCATATTAAGTGCCAAAACAGTTACCAAATTCGTCCTGTGTTTAATTTTTTAAATGAATTTTATTGTTTGCATCTAGAGGACGAGTCTCCTTTCATAAATTAACGTTCATGTGATACATAATTATCTTGCAGGCTGCCATAGGATCTGTAGCTCTGGATGCAGCTCGAGTCAGTGGTGCTTCAGAAGAACTTGTCGCCAACGGAATAGTGGTAAGGACCTGATTGATGTTCAAATAATAGATCATTTAATTTGTGCTTTGAGATGGATTATCTTACCAGTACAAAAGAGACTGGAAAGAAAAATGCGGCTTTAAAGGACAAAACTGTCTTTAAATAACTCTAGAGACTTGGAGAATTCGCAAGGCATATAAGCTGACACCGTTTAGACTCTCAAAGTTTAAGAAGAATTAATTTAAAAAATATATATTGATAATTTTCTACATTTTGGTTTCAGGTTGTAGCCACAGCAGTATTATCCATTCTAATCATGGCCCCAGTCGGCGCTGCTACAATTGGTATTGCCGCCTCCTGTTGCCTTCACAAGCCGTCAGATGACGCCAGCAGTCAAGATTCTGATGCCGAAGTGGGTCAGCTGAGCCCTAATGCTGAGGACCTAACATGGGATGACCATCTTGATTTTGATACAGAATTCACAAAAATGAGACTTGACTTTGATAGAAGTAAACCTATGGAGATCACCACTGAGATGGAGACTGTCACATGACCAGTATGGAGGTCACATGAGTGATTGGAAGCATTTATGTGACCAACTACCCAGTTAGTGCCACTTTGCCAACAGTTGTGTTGAAAAGGTTGAGATAAGCCAAGGGGCCAAATAATGCATAAAATGTTATAAGCGGTCGAAGGAACCAAGAAAGTGATAATGATTTGTTTATAAAGTAACAAGTACAGCATGGATGAAAAATTTTACACACACTATCATCGGGTGTTAGTTTATGAGTCACATAGTACAATTGATTTGAATAAATTTCCATTTATTCGCAAAGTTATGATATACTTTCTGAAGTCACACTGGAAGTATGAAGGATGCAACGAATGAGAACAATAACATTGCAGTGAAAGACAGACTGTTTCATACAACCACAGCCACTGAAATAATGACATATTTTCTTCAGTATCTGAGTTGATGATTCGCGTTATGTTGTGCTGTTACAGGCATTTGATTTAAAGGGTGTCCAACCCATATATCTAAGTGTTGCTCAGTGGTGATACCTAAAAACGGACTCGTTCGACCAGCGTGACTATACATGTACTAAAAGTCTTTGCTCCTATATATATATATATATATATATATATATATATATAGGATTGAAAATTGAAATATGTTACCATGCCAACATGATATTAGATGAGATGGCCTATGAAGTGTGGGAGGGAATAGGTCAATGAGTACACACTCCGTTTACAAGACACAATACAAGACACAATATAAACTGTTATGTTAGAATTTTAGAGTACAAAAAACTATACATTTTTTGCACACAATGCATTCTTATTACTGTAAAGCAATGCACAATTGTTGAAATGTTATGGGATCTATTCGTAGTTATGTGTACAATCTATGTGCTTAAATAATCCGTTAAGAATGATGTGTGAATAACTATTTACGGATGGAATATTTATAATAAAATGTTAAATATTAAAACATATTCGTTTTCCTTTTCTGTTAAAAGTAATCTAATTAGAGTCTTAATAGTAGTACAACTCAGGAAATATCGGGACTTGGAAACAACATAAAATTACGCTGTGCTTGTGTTCTCCAGAAAAGCACAGAACCAAGCTACCCTCCTTCCCCGTTTCTTTCAATGGTGTAGAAAAATCTACATAGCCTAGCCGTTACTTTGAAACGTTACGTTTCAAATAATTCGTAAGGAAAACAATCTTGTTTTAAAAGGAGGTCAATTTACTAGTTAACATGGCTTTTATTTAAAAGAGGCAATTATTATTGCAGTTGTTAGAATAGTACATAACATGTCAATTGTTGGCGAAAGTTCAGATAAGCACAAAATCAATATCAAATTGGTCGGAATTTGTTAAACCATCAAGATTAGTAACCGCACATCATTGTACCTAGAACTGCCCAGAAATAATTGCTATCAGTACGATTCTGAAAACTTTGATGTTAACTGAAACGTTGCAACAGTCTCAAACACAACCCTGTCTCGGGAGTGTGCTGCACTTAGGGGAAAACTCTGGAAAGCTCCCTTTCAATTTTCCTTAAATTCAGGTCTAATTAAAATTTAATAAGCACTTTTGGGTTGTTCCTGAGACCAGGGATGAAACATGATCAGTGTGTGCACTGGCCATGGCTGGAGAGTGCCCCTTAGTGCAGAGCGTTCATTTGCCATGGCCTAGAAACACGGGGCGCTCCTGAACCGGCGTGTTCCTCATCCTAGTGCAACGTTACAACGTTAATTACAAAGTAACTGTACCACTGTCCACAAACAGATGAGATGGGTGTGTGTTCTAATGCAAAGCACTTTCCACGCATACTTAATGTAATGATAACGTGATAAGACAACTGGAGCACTATTAGAGTACTTTGTTCTGCAGACACTCTTACCGCTTGTCATGCCTTATTCATTACTTTTATGTACCCATTGTGGTATCCCCTAAAAGGACAAGAGGACTGGGTTTGTTTCTAAAGTTTTGCTTTACAAAAGACATTGTGGTTTCCATTTGGGCTGAACAAAGTAAAAATAACCATAGCCACAGCATGCGAAGGTCACCAATTACAGAAAAAGTAACACATAAAAGACGCCACAATCTCTAGAGCTAATTAACAACCTCGAAAAGTAATAACACTTCTGAGCAACTAAAGACCCACTGATTTACCTGGGTGTTGAAGGAGAAAGCTTGAAGCTAAATTAAGCCGCAGAAACAAGATAATTTTATGAACTCATTCAACGTGGCCTTTTCTCTGTTACGTAATTCAAAGCAAATAAACCTGATACAGGCTTAACATGAAAACTGCTACTTTATCAACTTCAGTTGATCAAAGGGTAAGTCTGGTGCCTACACTTCCCGTCGAAGAGGCTCGTCTGAGTAACAAAGTGATAAAAGATTTGTGTGAAGATACTCCAAGACATCCTTTTGTGATGTTAAATTCTTTTAAATTTCCTCCAGGGATGAACGGAAGATAAAATTCAAGAAATGTCAACTTAAAACTTTCCTGTCAATTGATTTTCTTTGTGCTGTTTGAGTATGTTTTCTTTGTTAAAATGAAAAGGAGGAAATTCGCTGTCATGCCTTTTCCTTTTGGGAATAAAGTTTTATTTTTACCTGCTCAAATACGCAGACATAGGAGGTTTTCCCAAATTTTAGGTCCACCTAATTCACCTAAGTCACATAATTAGGTTGAAACTACATCAATACCACTTTTGGTATTTCTACCATTTACACTGTGCCAGAAACATCAATTTCGGCAGGTATACTGTACTGATGCCAGTAACCAAAATCAGTGCAGTTTGATACAATACTATTCTTGGTCTGTATCCTAATTACAATTGTACAACAATGAATAAACATGTGTTTTATCAATTGATCTGTCATCAATTAATTTGTCAAATTAGGTGAATTAGGTAAATTAGGTGAATTAGTTAAGAGAATTTAAAGTCGGAAAAACCTTCAGCGATTGAGCAAATTAGGCAGAGAAGTTATACAATTACAAGTAAAATAATTTTTAATAATTGTTAAATAATGATGTAAAATTAATAATTGCTTAAAATAATTGTTAATGGTCAATTTTCTGCCTAAACTGCATCATCTATCTAATCTACCTAATTTGTTTGCGCATATGAAACTTTCGAATGAATGATACAGCATGAAATGCTATTCTCCCAAAAAGAAAGTAAATTTTTTAACATTGTTTATTCCAGTCTGAAAGGCATAAAACATTAAACGTGATTGAGCTTATGTGTTTATTTATCTACTAATTAGAGTGAGCAATGATCAATAGGTGAATCAGTCATAAACTGGTACATGGGTGTGTTATCTACTTGAAATCATTTGGCACCTTTTGCTATTTGTGTTTCAAGTAAGGTTTTTAAGTAAGATCACAAGAAGGACTTCCAATGGCACTTTTATTACAAACTAAGATTCCTGCAAGTTTAGAATCCTGTATATTATCGCAGTTATTGTTGCTCACTTATTTATCTTGTGTAACAATCGAGGTTTTTCATAATTGCGTTTCTGTCAGATCTGACAGATCTGTCAGATTTGTTTCACATCATAATTCATACAAGGTGGGACATATGTTGTTTGTTATTGCAATTAAATCATGTATGATAACTAAGAACTAAGAATTGTACAAAATAATGTGTGTTGCATTTTTGTTTCTTTGTACTGAAATTATTACAGTTATCAGATCTGTCAGATCTGGCAAAAACCTCGATTGTCTTTATTGATACAGTATTTGCCAAATCACATTGGTAAATAATATTTTAAATAGTCTAAAATCATGACAATCAAATTAAGACAGTAGAATACCTTTTTAAAATATGATTTGGAATCATTTCATTGCCATTTGTCCTGCAAACATTAAGAATCTTCTAATTTGATTTCATTCTTAAAGTAAGTCAAAAGGGAATAAATATTTGCATTTGTTTTCCCAATTAAAGGAATCAATTAAATTATTATTTATGGAAGCCGCACTTGAAATATATCAGGACAGAACATTTCACAATGAAGGAACTTAAATTTTAAGTCAAGTTTGCAGTTAAATGTCAAAACATACATCTTTTACTGCAGGCAAATGAATTTCATTGATTGTAAATTTATTAAAATTGCTTTGCCTCTTGAAGATTTTTTTATAAAGAAACAACACATCAAAAATATTGACCCTTTGATCCCTGGGTCAACATTGCATGAGACCTGTAATCTCTAAGGAAAACACCTTTAATGACATGGGATTTCATAAAGTAAACTTCATGTCTTATAATAAATTTATGGAATTGAATGGTCAGGTCATATTAGGTGGCATGTAAATCAATTTATTTTCTTAAAGGTGATAAATATTGAGATTGAATAGAAGGCAAGCTTTCCACTCTCCACAATAAACAAACCCAGATTAAGCCACTCAGTGACATTTGTCAAGAGATAAATAGCAGCTTATGCTGCAGAATTTGTGGAGGTATGATTGGGTAGATGTTGGTAAAATACGGGATAAAGACACTGGACGTGACAAAAAGTTCAATGATAAGCTTTTGCTGAAAGGCTTGGCAGAAGTTTGTGCCACATTGTTTCATTCAGATGCAAGGTTACTGACATTAAAATAAGAATTATCATGTAACTGCTAGAAACACAATGACTTAACCATCTGGTCTAACTTAATGCAAATAACTTTAGCACTTTCCAAAATAATGGGGTTTGGTTACTTAATACTAAAACCACGAAGGGTTCTGAGCAAATATTCCTCTTGAAACGAAATCTCTGTGAGGCTCAACACAAACCAGACTCCCTTGCAATGAAAGACTATTTGACACTAAGGTTTCATTCAGTCAATCCATGGTTATATCCAATTCAGATTATTAGTGAGCTGTTTGCCTTGGATGTGAAGTTATGTGCTGTGGATGTGACATTGAATCCATTGATCTACATACTACAATGTGGACCTAATTCTGCATGCAATGTATCACATAATTTGTGGCATTTGTCAGAAGCCATTTTCTATAGTTTGTCATTGTGAATATGTGTGATTAGCCACTTACAAGACATGTGAGGCACAACAGCCTCTAATCTACACTCACTTGAATTTATATCATTGTGGATACTGCTGACAGTTGGCTTTTTGATGATCAAGTCACTGAAAGTTACATTTATACTTATTTATTACTCTTTACAGACTGTTGTATTGAAGAAGTATTAAATTGAAATGTCTAGGTGCTTGACTCAACAAACACACATCAAGTCATTCTCCTTTTGTGATCTGCAGAATGGAAAAAATATTTAAATGACTTGAAAGACCTTGTAGGTTTCTCTTTCTTTAACTGTCACTCAGCAGGTTCAAGGAAGATCTAGTACCTAATGACTTCCCTTGAGAGGAAAAGTCACTGAAAATTAAAAGACTTCTGCAGGATGCATGCATGCAGAGTGAGGCGTTATAGTGTTCAAAAATGCTTAGTAGATTGAACATGTCATCCCTCTTCAAAATACCTCTTTCCATTCACTGAATTACGGTGGAATTGATATAATTTTCTGACATCAATAATTCATGAACCTTGTTCATCTTTGTTTAGTTTAGTGTAAGAATACACTGAATGTACAAAAATGTGTAAACATAATATTTCAGGACATCATCACAGAGTCATAATTGATTTATGACCAATTGATTTTTTCTGTTTGCCTTGAAGTTCTAAAAGTGTTCTCTCCTGCAGAATTATTGACATATTTGGACAAAGATTCTTGAGATGAGTATTGTAAACGCAAGGATCTGTTTTGGTAATAATCGTTATTTGACCCACATCATTTCATTCTCAGTTAAAACAGTAAACAGTTGTCTTACATTAGTTGTAATGCCGGTAATGCGTTAATTATACATCCATCATATGTTCTCATGGTGAAATGTCGTGACATTGCTGTCATTTTGGAAACGTACAGAACAAAATAATTCCTCACTGTGCTATTGTTCTCAAACTGATAGGAATTTTACCCTCTGTGGCATACTGAATAGTAATAGCTAGTTATTCTAGGTTTTTCTTGTAAAGTTCATTTGCTCAATAAGATAGATTAGCAAGATTAGTGCCGGGGATAATACGGCTACGCACGTAGGCTCCGCCCACTATTTTACCCCTTTTATTAACCGCCAGCCCGCTAGA
>JBCAUI010021454.1:0-21768 GCA_038406195.1 Haplosyllis anthogorgicola | reverse complement strand
AATCCAGCCCTATTGAAAGTAGCAAGTTCATAACTGTGGGCTTGGGATACAATTAATGACGAAAAATCTTTTCGGCTATAAAAACCCAACCGATTTTGCCAAACCTCTGACCAGTAAAGGGTTAAGTACATTTACTGTCTTATACGAACAACACGGAGTGAAATGGTCAGATACTTTCAGATTTCATAGCTTTCACAAATTTACAGAATTATTTTGCAAACACATTAACAGAAATGTATTCAATACCTGTAAATATAATTTCTTTTTAATTTGAGGTGAAAAAAATAAAACGTACAAACATATGTCAATGAAACAAGACTGTCCCGAAATTCTTTCAAATGTGTATTTCAAGCCATGTCATCTGAACAATCCTTGCAGGGCTAATCCCAACATGCATGCATGTGCAAAAACACAGCACGACCCACCACTGAATTCACCGGTATCATTTTTTTCAAATGCACATCACATACATAGTGGCAAGGTACTAGTACACCACGTGACACGTTACTACTGTTCGTACATGCACAAAACGCCAGTTACTTTTTGATTACAAGGCCCAAAAAGTGCTTAGCATGGGATGGTACGTTTTACGTGCAGTCAGTACATATTTGGCGTTTCCTAACATGTAAGCATTGACGGTAGCTTTTATTTAATGCGATATCAAAATTTTTATTCTGCGTATTTTACAAAAATGCGCAACAGTAAAAAATAACCGTTTGTAACATGCAACATTACTGATGTACACAGTACCTTCATTACTACACTGTACCGTACTTAAATTAATGTTATTTACACTACTTACTGTTATTATCCGTATCAAAACATATATAACCGTTTCCTCTGGCTAACCGTCTCGCGCACATACAGACAGATAGACACTGCGTAGTACTTATTTATGTATAATTTCTATGTAATCTAACCGACTATAGAAGCGCACCAAGCAGAAATGAGAAAAATAACATGCAGACTGGGAAATTCATGCGCAAGTCACGAGAAAGAAGTGTGTCTTCAAATTGTGGCTTCAGACTTTTTTACCTGCATCAAATTTTTGGAACTTTTTTTTCCTGATAAGTAATTTAACTATTGTGTGCTATAATGTTTTAATACGCTTTACATGCTATAAAAATACGCTGCATGTATAACATTATTTTCTGTCCAATGAAATCTATCAAAATTCCACTTCAAAAAATGTGTTTTCGTTTCACTCCACATTTAACCGATTACCATTTCCCAGCCTGCTAATACACGCGGGTGAATAATATACATATTATACTGTACAGGTAAATGTCCCTCGTCTCCACTAAAATAGAAACTACTTTAGTGGCAAATAAAGAGGAAAATTACATCAACATGTACATCCCTTCACTTTTGATACAAAAAGTATGGTAGAGAAATCCCAAGCGTTTCGTCTATTTTACAAATGGTGCGGTTACGCTGCACGTTTTGCGTTATGCTGTGTGACGTCACCCGATTCTACATCACCACAAAGTAAACAGTATATCCCAATCCACAGTGACATGTTCGGTGTGGAACATGAACATGAAGGAACATGAAGCTCAACACTTCAGGCGAATCTGATATCACACTTCAATGTGACACAGAGTACCTTAATGCACATCACTCCTAGTTTTGGAGAAAATGTACATTTTAACGCCATAAAGTGTGACTGTTTGGTGGATAGTTACTATTCATAGCTCGTCATGAATGCGCAGAATGTCTCAATTGCTGAACATTGGGCATTAACTTCACGTCCTGTTTGAAAGCATCTAAAACGTACAGCTTAACCTCACACAAATATTGAAATACACGTTTACTGGGCTCGAAGCTTGTAGTATGTACAATATAGTAGAAGTAGTGGTTAAAGTAGCACGTGAATTGTCTGTATTCATCAAATAATGTCATTTCTTTGGAGAAAAAAATCTATATAATAATAATCACTATCATTCGCTAAAAAAATAGTTCATGAAAAACCGTAGCTCACGTTCCTGCCGATACCTATTCAGTTTTACAGTGAAACCTTCATTATGGGACCACAGGCCCCATACGGCCACCTGTGTACACGGCCACATACGTGGTTCACCATGTTAGCGTTCATTGCACAATAACTCCTCTGTATCTTTATTACGCATTTTGTTTTTGTCTTTATTATAGCATTTAGTAAAGGAGACAAAAACTTGCACAAACCACCATACAGTAGAAATATTACACATTATTGCGCATTGATCACTGAACTAACAGATTATTATAGATCCACTCTTCCACTCCGCTATGCCACACACTATGGTACAGTAGTGAATCCCAGGGAGACGGGGTACCCGTGGCGCGGGTCCTCTTCCATTTGAGGACTGTTCGTTTTCGCATTTTTTATCTTATAACTTTAGTATGGCACACATCTATCAATGCAACTTTGTTCCCGCCTTCCCTTGGATGCACCACTGGTTTCATAAAGCCCTGTAGTCTTTATTCCTTTGTTGTATTCTGACGAATGAAGCCCATGACCTTGTTATGGTGTGGTGAGCTTACGAACGTATGTATGCGAGTCATGTTACGAAGAGTGGATCTGCACTGTTATTTTTATCCGCTTTCTGTCTACTGGTCCGTTAGTCGTGAGCAACAAGTCACTGAATATGATACACAGGGCACGTAGTAGTAGTAGTAGTGGTAGTATGTATATGTTATGGGTGTGTTGCAGGGCGTGGTGCGGGGCGCGGCGGTGAGGCTACGACATGGACGAGCAGGGCAGGCGCGGAGAACCCATCTGTGTCAGCACCTTGTCTAACCACTGCAGCGGCCCGTTCAGGTGGATCTCTATCCAGCACGGCGTACTCGTCACTGTCTGTCGTCTACAATGGATAACATGCACCGTTTTAACAAAATGGCAACCACAGTAGACCATCAGTTACTTTCAGTTATATTTTATATATTTTATTTGAAATGGCATGTATGTATCATACTGATTTACAACCTTTTAATTCAGTCTGCCGGTATTTTTGTAAACAAATGATAAGCTACACTTCGTCTTGAGATTGCTTTGATAGCTGCCGACGATGAGAGTTTTTGATGCTTGTTATGTTCTATCAGGTCAGATTTGGTCGTTTTGAGGATAATAGCCAAGTGGAATGTTACCTTAATACACTCCTTTCTTCAGTGCATTTTAAAATTCTGATAGTTTATTGCACTGCACCAACTTTCAACAAAGTAACTTCAGAAGCTAAAGAATCATACTGTGTGTGCATCACAAAATACTACACGTACCTGTATTCTGCACCCCACCCCTTGACGAAGCTCATACGTATAGTGCACATGCGCGTCAGCTGGTACACCGACTCGAAGCCTTGATTCACACTCTGCGCCAACAGCGCCGCAAACTCCTGATTGTTGAAGATTTTTAGGTTACATCCTACAACGAAAAGATGGTACATATAGCGTCTGAGGTACTGAACTGGATTGTGTGTATTTATAAATAAAGACTTTTGGCCCGTAATTTCCTTATACAGTAGAAAAGTTCAGTGTCGCTCAAGACGAATTCTACTGTATAGAGCCACTGGTGCTCCCCACTTGGCTTTGGGAGCAGAGTAATTTGCACATCTGCGCAGTAAGTCTTTCGAGCAAATTTCTGTCAGAAAGTTTTTCATGGCAACGTCACAATTCCTTCCTCTGGATAAATACATTACCATCTTCCTAGGTGCCACTGGTACCCTGTTTTGGACTTGGAAGGGCTGTACCACTGGATTTTAATTACATATCAGTGAAAAGTGCACTTGATCCAGGCTCCTCCTGCTTATGAACATGCAGTGACGTGTGCAAATCAGCCACGGTTGTTGGCCTTATTACTGTCGTTTATCTACCGCTAAGTTCTTTCTTTCTTTTTACAGAGTTTGTATTTTTTCACACCCCATGGGGCCCAATCAGTTTCTATCAGAGGTCGCATACATCATTAACAACAGGAACTGCATTATTTTTTTCCCTCTTTTTTCTTGAGCCTGTGGGACTCTCCGCAGGATGTCACAGCTCAGATAGTTAATCGTTGGTCCGTTTTTCCTTCTTACCGCTAAAAACCTTGTGCTTTATAAATTCAAAGTGGGATCAACTTTAATAAGATTAGACCAGGAATCTTCTAATTTGTGGAAATAAGGATAAACTTTTCCCAAACGGACAGGGTGTTTGGAAATTCTATCCTTTCTTAATATTTCTCAAATCTGTCATAGTTCACTTGGCGGTCCAGTGCGCAAGACTATACTTAGCACAACATTTTGGTTTAGTGTGCAAAAGGCTGGCTGTGAACATTGGTGCACGATGACTTATCTGACAACGCGCTTTAGCACTCCTGTATGTTCTACTGCCAGTGCATCCACAGACTACATTACCTGGGGGTATCTTGCACACCGTGGCGGGATGCCACCCGTAGCGCTGGTTACAGTTCGGACTCTGCACGAATACAGCGCTGTCGCTCAAACACTCGGCGAACACCTCACCTCCCAGATAGTACAGCCGCACGCCTCGACCTACAGGAACATAAACGTCATAATGAGAACATGATTTATTCAGTGATATTTAAAGCAATATAATGCTTAATGTTAATGTTGAGTTAAGCTAGGTTACGTCTAGACTCTGTACCACAATCTTCAGAAAGAAGGCTTCTTTATCATGTCTTCTCCTTTGGCATTCTGATGACTCTTCAAAAACTTACCAATGTTCCTGCACGTCATCTCAACAGCCTGCATGCGGTTGACGTTAGACAGTAGTCCGAGGCAGAAGCGTTCGGAGTTACTGATGAGAAGCCTTTCTTATCATGCCTTCTCTTTTCACAAATCGATAAAAGACTTACCAATATGCCTGCGTGTCATCTCAACAGCCTGTGTTCGGTTAACGTTAGACAGTAGTCCGAGGCAGAAGCGTTCAACATTACTAATGAGAGGCCTTTTTTTATCATGCCTTCCCTTTTTACAATCTGAGAAGTACTCACCAATATGCCTGCACGTCATCTCGACAGCCTGCGTGCGGTTAACGTTAGACAGTAGTCCGAGGCAGAAGCGTTCAGCATTACTGGGACAATTGAGGCCTCACATAGGGAGGGCTTCTTTTATAAACGCCTTCTCTTTGTACAATCTGCAATATACTCACCAATATGCCTGCGCGTCATCTCAACAGCCTGCGTGCGGTTAACGTTAGACAGTAGCCCGAGGCAGAATCGCTCGGCGTTGCTGGGGTCGGTGAAGCCGTCGACGGTTAGCGACGGTTGTGACGCGTGGAACGTCTCGCCGACCCGCGTGTTCAACTCGTAGTACGATATGCTGCACCAAAACGTCGGCTCCGTGTACGTCACCGGCTGTACGTCTGTAAACACGTAATAACAGGACAATTTGTATTAAATAAATCCAAATACCGGTTCCCAGTACACATGACACGAAAACCTAAGCAGTATTGACATATGAAATGCATCTAAATACATGCGCAACATGTCTTAAATGCACATAACATCAAATATACATAAAAAATTACTGTAAATGTGTAATTAGAGAGAATATGCAAACTATCATTACATACATGTTTCATATTACAATGCTCGGTATGTGGTATGAACACTGGGATTACGCAAACTGCATTTCGGTTGTCTTGAATTTGTTTTGTCAGATGCATACGAATAAAATGTAAAGTCGCGCACATTATCTCTCCTAGCATATTTTACTGGCCAGTCAGATGAACTTCCGTATTGCACAGGCTGTGTTAACTGTTAACTGTATTTTCACTACATTTACGGCAAACATACTTATTAAACGACTGTGTTAAGGCTGCTTAAATAGTCTTACGTCAACATATACTTAAAACGGACTTTATCTCGCTGTACTAATACAGCAGGTTTGACGTAAGCCTGACTCAGAGCTCCCTGCAACTCTCCCTGCAGCTCACAGGAGGATCCTCTTCTCCCGCAGATAATACGAGCTGATAGTGTCTCTCTATGGACGCCATGATTACATAACCCAATCAATGGACGCAGGCACGAAACTGCGTGGTGGGGGGGGGGGAGGTGTAAATGAGATCGACGCTCATCAGGGCGGAATGCGGTCAGGGGAGAGGGGGCGGGAGTAATTCATGATGACGAGCCTTTAGGGTGCAGTCCCTTTAGTAAATGACGCGAATATCCATCACTGTAGGTGCATATAAGAGAGAAATGAATCGGTCAGCAAAGCTAAACTACTGACTGCTGTGTGCATATGCTGTGCTATGGTGCACCCGTGTTGATAGCAGTGCGCATGTGCTATGCTACAGCATTGCCTACACAGAAATATAAAAAAGCTTCACATAACTGACTTACAGTCAGCAATGGATGTGCAAGTTTCTAATGAAAACTGTGTGTGCGCACGTGCCTTACAACCTGTAGGGTTACAGGACATACTACAAAACTGTGCGCGAACTGTTGTCAATTCTTTGGAATAAACCCAGTCTAATCACGTGTGCGGGGTAGAAACTTACAACTCCCATGAGGTGAAAGTATGGTGAGATGTTGTTTGGGCATGCACAGGACAGAGGGTGGAGTAGGAACATTGTGCAAGTGTAAGGCTAACTCTTGAGTTGCGAATTGTAGTTGTCATATTCATCACTAGAGCAAAGTGTCAAAATTGAGACTTGTTCCAAGAACAAAACATTCAGGCGTTTATTTTTTGCCGCGAAGGATAACTCTTATCGTTTAAGGTCGTTGACCACCCCTCGCACTAGATTCCACGCGCCTGGTGCTACATGTACAGATCCTCTTCCTGCCATGTTCTCCTCCCCTAGAGCATTTGCTGCGCTTGTTTAGCTGTGGGAATTAGTTGCCTTAGAGCATTTGCTGTATCGCATGTTAGTGGGCAGGACTGAATTAAGTAAGAAACTCTTTAGGCGCAATACATCTTACAGACAATATAAAGTCCACATGAGATATTACTTGACCACCCACACAAGAAATCCGACAATAAAGAGTTCTAGTGCTGACTGAGCTGTTTATTATTTAATGTGCTCAATACTCTTTGCTTATTTGCAATCACTTGCCCTGTATTTGGTCTTTTCTTTAAAAAGTTATCTCTAAAACTAGGAAGCCCTGTTCCATTATAAAAGCAAGCTTCTCTTTTGAAATTAAAGTGCCCAAATAAGTTTTGTTCAGTTACACTTAGCGTACTTTCAAAAGAGAAGCTTGCTTGGTATGATAATTTACTTGAAGCAAGCCTCAATTTTGAAACGACTGTTTTAGTTTTCTAACCCGACCTAGTGATTAAGCAGTAATTTATCCCCATTAACTTTGAATATCTCATTCTTTTAAAGGACTCTTGAATAACGTCCACTTCTTTACAGCTTGAAAACAAACTATGGACCAGCTGGCCATGTCGTACACACGCTCATACAGTGTACACCTCTATTGGTGAAAAAGGCAGGTGTCACACCAGATGTGACCCTCAGGATCACTGCACGCAAGCCAGTAAAAGCGTAGGTGAGAGATCCAACCTGGATTTAAAACCCATGGGGATGGTCACACGAAGTCCAAAACAGGGGTAATCAGTGGCTCCACAAATGGACTCTGGTCCAACAAAAACTTTATAAAAAACAAAAACTATGGACTACTCTTGATAACAGTATGTAGAAATACATTGGGTTTGTCCCTAATTAGTACGGAATTAATAACTTAAACTTTGCACACGTAATCCTTACCACAAATAGACGACCATGTCTGTAATAGTAACAGTTAATAGAAACAGTAACAATTAATAGAAACAGATTTATTCCAGTAACGTACCACGGATGAACTCGTGCGAAAAACTTCCAGAATTCTGTATGTGGAGAAAACAACAGGAACGTTCCATAAATAGCTGCTCATGTTGCTGAAATAATCTGGGAGTTTCCTGCCCATAGCAACCATGGTTGTCATGGACACACTCCTTCTGTTTATGCTCGCTTTTTCTGCCCTTTATGGTCGCAAAACTAGACAAAGAATAATATTCTGATAGACAAAAAGGCAATCAAAAGACTACGGGGGAAAAAAACATCATCATCAAAGTGAAAACGAAACTATTTTTATTATAAAATAACGTGACGTTACCATTTATTACGTCAACTAATTACAATATACAGCGCTTCTTCATAAACTGCAGGACGCTAATTTTGGTGCGTTAAGCATGTGTTGAGCTTCCCATGAGCATTAGTCTCATTGGCTTAACATTACATTGTTACCGCCAGTGCTTTAGGGGCGTTGCGTTCAGTTTATGAAGACGCGCTGACAAACACACACGTTCTGCTGTGTAAAGCCAACAAGTTCACGTCTGTCCTTAGTCCCGCAGCCCTCGGGCTGTGTACTTAATTCTGTAATTACAGCTGTTACATCCGAGGCAGCGGCCTCTCCGCAGCGGCCTGGAGAGGGTCTGCGGGAAGTCCTGGGAGATCCGGGATGGGGGGGGGGAGGAACGGGGTAGTAGGTTGGAGGGGGGCGAGGGGAGGGGGGCGAGGGGAGGTAGTCGAGGAACGGGTGTCCTGCCTTAATTATATTTGCGGGGAAAAAATTTCCGTAACGTCATAACAAGACGGGGCGACGTCAATCGGCAACGTGACGTAACGTATGCTGTCAGTAAATCGACGTCAGGGTGTTTGTTGAGGTCACATCTGTTGATTTCTCAATATCTACTTCCGGTACGTTTACGTTTTCAATGGAAAAATGTGGCGCTTGGCCTCTCTATGATAGCCATTTACGAGACTGGTCAGCCTCTATTGGCAGTGAGGGGAGGGGGATGCGTGGGGGGTTGGGGGGGGGGGGGTTTAGCTCCCACTGTTATTATAGCTGTCTGCTCGGCCGGTGGTCAGCCCGCCCGCCCGTGCTCTATTGATTTATCGGCAGACACCTCGTCCTGCTGAGGACACGTCGCTGTGACGGTCAGTCCGTCTGGTCAGCACGGACGGAGACCTACATCATGTCTAACCGTCACAGCCGTCACTCCAATACAACACACTCTAAAGGCTTTATCAAGGCCCATGTACTACCTTAACAACTCAACATTCGACATAACACTTGTTGCCATGGCGTGCAACAATTCAAAATGAATGCAGTGACGTCATAATCTGCACGCACGTTGCTTAAAGAGTCAGGATTTTTCCGTCAACGAAATTTGTCATCTGCGACAACTTAAGCTTCTACTCGTGACGTTGATGATGGTGCTTTCATAGGGATTTGGGGGGGAGGGGGTCCAACCACTGTTGTGACAGCCTCTATCATGCCGAATCTCCACCAATCCTGTCATGCCAATACATGACAAGTTACATCATAACTCCACCACTAGAGGGGGCTCAGAGAGTGGTATTTTCTGTTCGTTTTAAGCATTCCCAATACTAGTTTGTATCCGACAGAACTTTACATTTAAACATTGAGTTGAAATCCTTGGTAACTGCGATTACAATCGCCCCCTCAGCCGAGCACTGATCTGACCTATCCGATCAAAAACAACATATCCAACTTGCTAATAATTAAGAAATTAAATTGAAACCTGCTCTACAGATGAATCTCATTTAAATTAAAGTGAAATTAATTTGACGGACAATGGTGTGATTTGTGTTCGTAATTTACATCTCATTACGGATTTGATCTCCAGGAGATGGATACGTGAACCTTCTGTGCTGTACAGATCTATAGGTGTGTAGCCTTTGTCTGCTATCCCAGCATGTACGCTAAGGATATGATCTCCTGGAGATGGACACGTGAACCTTTTGTGATGCACAGATCTCATGGGAATGTAGCCTTTATTGGCTGTCCTAGCATGTACGCCCTCACTCGTGTACGGGATACATCTGACGGATCTGGGCGGATAACATCTTTTAGTACAGGGATATATTTTCCTCTGAATGCATCTTAAACATATATATTCTCTCAGGAACACAAAGCACACACACTTAGAAAATATCTATTTCAACATCACACATCATTGTTGACTGTGCATCACTTATGTGAGGCTGTTTTGTCTGCATACCACACACACCACCGTTGTACAGTACAGAGCGTGTTGGAAGGGCACTCAAACCACCACAGTCAGCAAATCAGCCTTTTGTTCACCCTTTAATTTTCCCAATGTGAGAATAATGACTTTTAGTACGAGTATCCGTCAAGGATTTTCTCACAATGGCTACACGCTTAGTAATTAACACCTACATATAAACGAGACGAGACGAGGTGTCACCGGACTCCAGTTGTCTGTACATCTAATAAGGCATCAAATCCGCACCAGCAGCGAGTAACGAGGTACGGTTACATGTTGGGGTACGCAAGCCGATAAAAGGCCAATTTATTGTTAAATATTTAATTTTTAGGGAAAATTTGGAATATTTCCTCTATTCTAAAAATATTTTCCTGTGTAGTAACTAAATTCCCCGTGTTCTCCCTGTGTCGTAGCTATCTTGTGTACGTGCGCGTGAGAACAATTCTGAAATCTTCAGATGCCACCTGAGGAATCTAATGATATCAATGTAAAAAAACGTGAAAAAAGGAGAAGACGTGTAATTGACCCTCGCAGGTGTTGATAGACTGACCAGGTGCCCCGCCCTTCACAAGTTCTCTCACTGTCTAACTACATGACATACAGCTCGTTTTCATAAACTTAACTAGGGGTCGCACGGGTACATTTTTGCTACCCCGGAGCTTCGACAGCCACTATTCGACCCGGGGCACGGGTACCCGCCACGTTTTAGTATTACTGCTCAAAGTCAAAAAAGGCTGATTGTTATATGTGGAAAAAGTCTTCTGTAATCTCGCCTTACATTAACGTCAAAAGTTTCACATATTAAATGTTATGCTATTATTATTTTAAATCTAAGTAGTAAGAATTTCTTTGTCTTTTGTGATTAATTTATCACAAGAGTAAATTATCATCAGTTGAAGTATGTCTGTCTACGATACATTGAGAGTGATATTGGACCTGAAAAATAGGTCACGGGTAACGGGTAGAAATTCAATGTATCGGGTACCCGCTAGATTTTACTATCCGCGAATTCTCCGGTACCCGCTGAGACCCCTAAAATGCAACCACAACATAACTATAGTTTATAGACTTTAAGTGATAAATTGTTTATCCATTTTTACAATGTAAACAACTTTAGATGTAATTGTTTTATGCTTTTGTTAAGAATACATAATGGATAGACGTCTTTCAATACTGCTGTAAACTTAGGCATTCACATAAAAACCAAACACATCACTATTTGTTACCGAAGAGGCAGGCTTCTGACCGCAAAGCTATCGAATTGACTTGGTCTTTGTTTAGATACATTGATCATCTCGTAGGAGCACAATAAATGAGGCGAAGACTTTTCGGTGCATGTTTCACGGGCTGAATAAATAATGTAGAATTAATTAAGATTTACTTTAACATTTTGAACACGCGTATGTGACACGTAGTGTAAAGGTTACCTGCAAAGTAAAGGACCTTCTTGTGCAACTAAATTGACAGTGATTGCGTGACACTTTACAATTATTCATTATGGACGATAGTACAGTACTATTATAAACTAACTGTAACTCCTTATCTCTTTTCCTGACATTCTATTAGCGTTGGTATAGTCAAACAAAAATATTCTCTGTTTCCTTTTCAGTGTTATAAAGTGCTTTTCCGTGCACCTGGTTCTTTCATTTGTTTCCACAATCACTTTATTGATGTCCAGTTCCCTGTGTTAAAATGAGCCCCTTCATTCGTATGATGAGTTCAGTTAATGCCCCACATTCTAATATGTGCGAGCATATGCTAACTATCCGTAGGCAGTAACTTGATCTTTGGGGAAATTTCAAGTGCCGAATATATTTTCTACTTTAAAATGTTGTAAACATCTTATTGGCACAGTTGGCATAATAGCTAAAGAGACTTTAGAGTCATGAATTGCCCGTCGTCGTTGTCGTTGGCGTTGTATCTTACACGCAAATGCACGTAGGCTATGTCCGATTCAAAGCATACATAAACTTATGTTTCTGTGATCTTTATTCTCAAATTGGCAGCCATATTGGTTTCTTTGAATCTTACTCTTGGACATACAGTTGATGATACAGACTCCATGTTTGGCAGACTTATACACTTTGAAGCCATGTTTATTTTTGGTAAAAATTATATTATGTCACTATTTCCAATTTGGCAGCCATATTTATGTTTTTCAATAGGTAACATGTATTTGAGATTTGGTCTTATTTAGGCATTCTGTTTGTATCTATGTAATATTGTGACGTGTACATGTATTGTCTTATTTTTTCCCATGTATGGCCATACACTTGTCCCCGGATATATCGATATTTTTGGTGTGGGAAAATAGCATCGATATAAGCAGAACAATTAACATGAGGGTCTATTGATTTGGTGAGGAAAAAAAGTATTGATATAAGCGGGATATCGATATAAGCGATATCGATATATCCGGGGAGGAGTGTACTTATAACATTTCCTGCTGCTCCCAGAAATTAAGAATTGTAGCAAAAAGTTGAATCAGAGCTCATGTAACCCGAAATCGTAATTTTCCGTCACCTCGTCAAGCATCATTCGGAAAAATGATTTGTTAATTTCATGAAGTTTAATCAAAAGTACAAAAATATTCAGTAAAGTCTAGCTTTTCTCTATCATTCCCTTTCAAAACTTCCTTCCGTTCATACGTAATCCAACAAATAAAAAAGTGTGGCCTATTCAAATGAGCTTAGGTGCACCTGGACCAATTTTTCTGGTCTTTTTTCCGAAGCTGTACAGAACTGGAACTGTTTTAGTTCTTGCCAAGTACATGCCTCGCATGAAAGCAGCCAAGCCTACTTTTCCGAAATGCTATTCCAATCCAGTCATCAATCATACGATGCTGATATTAATATCCGAAATAATCAGCTTAGTAAAGAAACGAAGTGGTCTTCTAAATAACTTAAATCACAAATAACCAATTTGTGTAAATACAATAATACAGATTACATTATTATCTCGTGATTAGCAAACTTTGTGACAACAACATGTTTGTTAAGCCACAAACAACCGCATGCATTTAAGATAGAAAAATTGTATGCGAAAAATGCTGAAAAGGTAATGTCAATATTGACAGAGGATCAAAGCTAAGATGATGCCCTTTTTTATTTTGGTTGTTCAACCTAAAGGCACAAATATTTACGACTGAAAAAACTTTTAAGAATGTTCGCTCGGTAGAGTCCAAAATTGCAACAGTGCACTTGTTACCTTGTAGATTTAGATTCCGTCTCAAAATTCTGATGCTTTATTTCTCGGTTTTTCTTTCAGGAATGGCAAAAAGTGCATCCAAGACAACGATGCACGCAAATACGACTTGCAGCTCAAAGTGATAGGCCTAGATTAACTCAATTGTTGTGGGCTATTTCCTTCATTTCAAGTAATATTAAACTCTCTAAATGTGTCTTTTCCTTATTCACTGCAGATGTTACAAATATCTGAAGGGTTGTGCAGGCACAAGATTCATTGCTGTAACTGGCTTCTTTATTTCGATACCAGCTTTTCTCCTAGGTAAGTAAAACGTACCCTGCAGTTAACCGTTGAATTGCGTCCTTAACTCTGGACATTTGATGTGGAGGATTCCTCTGTTGAAATATCCATGCACGGCTTTGTTTTAAATCACGTCGCCATTGTATTTTGCAGCTTTGCTACTGTACATGGTAATGGAATTTCGCGCTACACCAGCAATCATTTCTACTGTCATCATGACGATTGGACTCATCTTCATCATTTCGACAGTGATTCACTCGACGTTCTACTGGAGACATGAGAAATCAAAGGCAGATCAGGAGATTCCACCGTACGAAGGCAAGAGATGGCTGAACGGAGAATCAGTTATAAGTCAGAGTGAACTGTCTACTCTTGTCTAGTTGTGTACAGTTCAAGCGGAATACAGTACGTAAGTTGTGTTCCTCTGCCACATCCTGAGATGAAGTGTGATAAAAAAGTTGTATGTCATAATTTTCATGATGCCGTTAAATGTACCTTATAAACGCACAATTATGTTTCATTCACTTCATTATTGTGTTGAAGAAACATTCAAGAGATGATACTTTTCTAGTTTTGATTTGCAAAAAGTTATACAGGTTAACATTTTCATGGATAACCCAATGTGTTGAATACGTAGATTTTATCGAAGACAAATTTCAATGATAAATGCCGCCTTTAAGTGTAAGTTTGAGATCAAAATCTTCGTCTTTCTATCAAACTAAGATTGTGCATGTAAACTTGGTGATTTTGTTAATCAGTATTAGAATAGATACATTTCTCGAATAACGCATTAGTTTCTATTTAAATATATTTATTTGTTAGATGTTTACAGTCATGTAAATATGTTTGACTTAAATAAAAACTATAAAAAAGCACGCTGAAAGTTTTAAATTAATGTACTATATTACGGTGTTCACCCAGGGGTGATTGGGGAGGTGAGTCAGTCTGCTGTTCTTCGTACATGAGCTTGAAAACAGCGGATTTTATAATGAAGAATATCCATGTCCCACAGTCTGTCAATAAACATTCATGGCAATGAAGGCACAATAAGATGCAGTTCGTACATCTGGAGTAAACCACATTTGAATAGATTTATTTATAACATGCAAGTACAGCTACACGTAACATTATTGCACACTCATGGTGTCAGTAATTACATGTATAATTACATTTAATTTAAAATTTATTATTTTTAGGCCATGTAGTCATAAACATTCAGTTATGTGAGATACACCAAGAATATAATCCAAAAGCATTTCCCAGTAGGTAAACCAAGGATGACACTGAAGTGACTTGTAATTACCCCCAATGTCTTCAGAACATACATCCTTATTCTTTGATGACATCAAACGAAAACAAAAGTCTCAGCTATTGATAGTCATTGAGAAATGTGCTAGGAATAAATATGACAACTATAATAAATACTGATAAAACTGCAGCTGATACATTATCCTTTCACAGTACAACATAAACTAATAGAAAACCGCGTGTATTGGCTTTAGCATACGAGTGTAATAATCAAGTCTTTTTTTTTTTGCATATTAATATTTACAAAAAATAAATACCGGTATACCTGCACAGGTTCCATCACATTACATAGAGATATGTAAAGACATACATGTAGTTAAATAAACATAAAAATACGTACTGTAATAACATAAAAATTAACTTTGATGCAGACATCATGCATAGATATCTGGCTGTGTAGAAAAGCTCACACAGTGAGTAGTCTATTTCAAGTTGCTGCGTTTATAATTTAGTAGATCTTTCGGTAAAATGCCTATGGAACCAACCTTTAAACTATCCATTTTTAGACATTTACCATAAAGAAAGATCAAATCGAGAATTGACGGGTTCCTTTGCAGATAACAGATGTGACACACTTACGTCAGCAACGTTTTTTGACATTTAACCGTCCTTAACCACAAAATAATTGATAAATAAATTAATGTACTGCATACTTATCATATGACTAGCACAATACGTTAGAGACGTATGCAGTAATATATGTACATGTACGTAATACTTCAAATTCAAAATAATAATTCAAATGCCTACTAAACTGAATTGTTATTGCATGCTTAAGTAAAATTACCTAGATTATCTGGATTTATGCCTTTACAACTTGTGCAACAGTTACTTCTGTACAAAAGGTAACTTTTCGTTTTTGCTTTTCCTCCTCTCGACTTTCACTTTGAGCCGTATCATCACTGCACTTCCCTGAACTGGCAGATTCACCTTCCTCCACAGATATATTAGAACCATTTCCACTGTCATTCACATCCACATCCAGATGATTCGGAGGTGAAGTGTGTGCAGATTCTTCAGTACTAATCGGAACATCTTGAATATTCACATCTCTGGCATCCTGTAAAAATTGTTTACACAGTATTTGAGTTTTTATTTTATTTATTTATTTATTTATTTTTGCGTCATTTACATTACACTTGTTCTCGACGTCGGGTAATTTAATCGAAAAATCGGCTCCAAATTTAGGAGTTGTGATGATCTGCACACACATAACAAATCATGGTTTGTACAAGACCATGAGAGGTTGGCCGTTCAAGATGCCACTCCTGATATACGGACATTTCCTTTCATACTTTACTATTTTTATTACACTTATTCGTTTGTGAGGCCACTAGCCTTTTACAGCTGGTTTGGATTCAGAAAATCAGTGGTATCTCAAAATGATGTCCGCTGTATGCTTAGAAAGAATATAATTTCAGTTTGAAATACATGTTAACATTTATGTCTTACCAGAGTGTCCGCTGATCCTGGTATAAATGACAGAATTGGTGAATCAGGCCTTGTAGGTGAGAATATCATATGATGCGGCAACGATGGCACACAGTTTGATAGGTCTAACTGACCAGGTGGCTGTCTTTCGCCTGATGAACTTGTTGTTGACACTAAGCCGCCATCCAAACTATATCAGAGAGAAAAGTCTTATTGGCATGTGTCTTGTTTCACTACAGTGTTTCTGCTACTTTTCAAATGTGCGGATCATTTTGTCACATACCCCTATTTTTGCAGGGCATTTCCAGTTATGAGGGACATGTAATTAGCAACCAATTCAAACCTATTCACATCACACAACTGTACACTGCAGTTTATCCCGAGATCCAGAGTGTGATGTAAGAATTTTTTTTGTTGAGACAAATTTTCAGTGCACCTCTTGCACTGTGCACTTAAAAGTTCCTGAAATCCGGCCAGTCCGACGGACAATGATTAGCTGTAGGACTGTAGTCGCCACTAGTCGACAAAACGTTAACTAGTCGCTGAAACTCTAGCTTAACACAATCGAATGCTTGACAGACAAGAATGCCTTTCAGTCGAAAGCCAATAGTTTGCCTCGCAAATTGTCGTAGAAACTGAAACATAATATAAATTACCCAAAACAAGTTTAATTTGACCTTCAAATGATCTTGACCTAGATTATGAATTTGACCTCATTTATCAGTCATAAGGGTATTAACAGATGATATCAGCAGATATCCGTTGAAAATTAACAATTTTTATCCCTGTGACCCAATGCGGGGTGTCAAGTAATAGGAATGGTAAAAAAAATAGGATTTTTGGACCCCGAAAAATAGGAAAAAATGGGAATTTAACTCAAAAAATAGGAGGAAAATAGGAATAATCTTAATTATTTAGTGTCACAATAGCTCTCTGGACACACCAGAATCACAACATTTGGGTTAGAAAGGGGAATTTTGTAAATGTTGATGTCACTTGAAACTTGAAAATATACAGAGCATAGCGAGGTGAAAAAAAGTTACGACTATATTTGTCGATGAACTAGTAAAATGCAGAAAACAACGGTTGAAAAGCCTGAAAAATAGGGGAAAAAAAGAGGAATATTCCTCCAAAAATAGGAAAAATAGGAACATGCTCAAATAAATAGGAACAAATGGGAACTTGACAGCCTGCCAATGATCTCTATACTCAAACTTGACCTTGATAGTACCTACACACAAAAAATGAAGTTCAAACGGTTTAAAGTTATAGCCCGGACAGACAGACAGGACTGGAAAATACCACCGAGTTTTACGACTACCTTTCATTTGTGACCAGATATTACAGAAAAACTATCATAAAAATTGGTCCCAAATGGTGGTCGTAAATGACAGGTTTCACTGTATTGTAAACTCACCTAGATTCCAATCTAGACAATAGTTTACCAGCCTCCATGATGGTTTCAAGTACCGTTTTACCACTCTTCCCTTCGACGGTGGTAACAATATCATCCACGTTTAACTGGGTCTGTTGTAGAAAGAAAAAATACACATATAGTACTACTTACTTCTTTTCTTTCCTCAATTGCAATGATCTTGAAATGGTCTATCGTCTACACATTCATGAAAGACATCCTCAGTTTCTAATACTATCACAAATTAAAATCATGTACCGTAAATGTCCAATTCATGGCGCATGCACGATCCACTTATTTTTAAGTGTGCACCTCATTTAAAAAAACAGCTGGAACCAATTTTTGACAGGGCAAACTTACTGTCTTTCTAACTTTGATCAACACTAAATAGGTTAGAAGAGTTATATTTATGCTTGTGTGATGTTAATTGACAAAATTTCCCCTTCTGAAACATCTAAAACTGTTGAAATAGCATTAAAATAAAGCCCTTGCTCACCAGCTTTATGACAAAATGTGCAGCTATGAGTAAAATTGTATGTGTAAATCAGCTGGAAAAATTGGGGTGCACCATAATTTGGGCATGCGCCATGATTTGGACATATACGGTATTACAAAAATATTTTTTGACCTGCAGAAATAGGTGAACAGCACTGTCAGATAGGTAATGAGTAACAGCAACCACTTCTTGTAGAAATTTCTGCAAACCGATACATCTTTCCTCTATCACATTCTCATGAAACTGTTGACCAAAATATTTCTTTGGTGGCAGATCTGGTACTCTGCTAAAATTAAGTTAATAAATCGATCAAAAGCATAAACTGGATAGATCATTGTATAATTACAGTATATTGCTGATTTGAAGCGCATGCGCGTGACACCTATTTTTTGCCCTGCGCTATATTTAAGATCATGCATTTCTATTTAGAAAACTTGTTAACGGTCGATGGCCCAACCCTCCTATGTCATGTAACACAATATATAAGTACCACAAGACATCCAAAATCTATTCCATGTATCCTAAGATATGTTAACTTTCTTAGCTGGTCATTTAAAACAACATAACATGCATAAATATTATGATCCACAACCTGTTGTCAACAAGTTACAGGGGGTGAAAAGGTAAATGACTTTTTATAAAGTGGTGAAAAAGGGGGTGCGCGTTAATTTGGGAGTGCGCGTCAAATCGGCAATATACGGTATGTTCCAATTAACAAATCTTACAGACATAAAGTGATAGATGATTTACTTTTCACGTTGTACAATCAAGCATTTATCTCTTCACTGTGTCCATTTTAATTAGTAAATGCCAAACAACAAATAGCAAATTGGAACTTACGTTTCCTTGTAATATTTCGATAGCCACGACTTCAGCCACACAAATTCTGAAAATCTTCTTCTAACTTTAGATTCGTGCAGAGTAAAGGCAATATCTGAGGTCTGAAAGGAATATTTAAAGTCTCATTGTTGTTCCTTTTTCAATTAAAAAAAAATAGAGACAGCCTACTGAGTTGCATATCTGTCGAATTGAACCCTGAAATAAACTGCACTGATACATGTATGTCTCTTCAGGCAACCTATTCAACACCCCAGCCGCATGTCCCCATCAAATTTAGTGTTTTCCCTTTTGATGAACGTTTTATGAGCTGCTTTAATGTATCTACCGTACTGATCCAATCACATGGTACAAAAAATTGTCTGAAGTATGGGCCCCGTTTTTTAAAGATGAGGACCACCTAACCTTGGTCTTATCATATTTCATTCAATACACAAAAAATGGTGTGACATGCAACTATACCCATTGAACTATACTGTTGGTCAGATCGATTACATAGGAACATTAAAAATAGCTTACATATCTTTAGGCTGCTCAATAAAAGTAAATACGAATTAAACTGTAACATTACATTTACCTGTATGGTTATAAGATACGAGGTATATTTTCGTCCAGAATCGGGCGTCAGGGTAATGGCGCTATCTACCGTTATTTGCACTTCACTGTCCATGTTACCCAGTAAAAATACCTGTTCGAAGAGACAATACGGTAAAGACTGTGTGAAAAGGATGATGAAACTTATGTCGAAAAAGAGCAAATTACCTATTCTTTCGTTTGATGCAATCTTTCGTTTCACAGGACTGATTTATTGCGGAAAATTAAAACTTGTAGACATGAGAGGCCTTTCGTAATACTTTTCGTTTCAGACGCTTTATTTGGGGACAGCATATACGGTGGAACCTCTGTTTTACGGAGGTCGAATGTTTCAACTTAATTTCTCCTTACAAAGGTGTGCTGGAGTCTGTCATGGCACCTCTCATCTGAGGACATCTTCTTACCGTTATCACATAGAATTTTTGTTTGGAGGGAATGGTCCATTATTTATTCAAGCATTAATTATGAAAAAAGACTAAAAAAATATGAAAAGGAGCATTTATATCTTAGTATACTTGTAAAGACTTCCTGCTATTTCAAAAACTTAAAATACCGTATATTGCCTAATTAACGCGCATGCGCATAGGAGTTATTTTTGTACACTTGCATTATTAAAGGACCTCTGCTGCCAACTCCCAGACAGCTTGTTTTTGAGACGGCAAACAGAAATATACTTAATGACACCTAACATTCATGCTTTATAAGTCTGTTTTTATGAAACAAGGGTATCTAACATCTTCAAAAATATCAGTCTACACAGTAGGTAGCAGTTTTAGTGATAAAGTATGACAAATTACAAGACACTATGCATTACACACTAAAGGTCAGTAGTCGATGTTTGCATAAAGTTCCATAAATGACCAGAAAAAAGAGGGGTGCGCGTTAATTAGGCAATATACGGTAAATGATGCATGAGTCACAAAAATTTGCATGTCAAGTGTTCTTAACTAGGGGTTAGGGATGTCCTTAAATAAATATGAATACTAATATCGTACAGCTAAATTTGTCTTCAAAAGAGTGATGACTTAAGATGGGAAGGTTCTACTGAATACTTCATTTTTTTTTTTCTGATTCGAGAGTTTAATGTTCTCATAGGAGTATGTTTACATATCACGCTGATCAATGCTTTGGTCCATGTTTACAATGTCGATCCAATATTTCTGACGAGCTAAAACTGGTTTAAAGATAAATAAGATTTATCTGGAGACTGGTGCAAGGAGGTCTTTTCCAAGTGCTATATTCTGACCCACTGGAGGCTCTTTGTAGCACCAGCGTGAGATCGTTGTCTTTTCCCTCTATGGAAACAGATGCTTATACGTTACAAGACTGACTCGATCACTAGTCTCCAACCGAATAATAAAATAGATCTATAGAAAGTTTGTTATTGATAAGGAAGTTTTCAGAGCTCTACCAATTCATTCGGCGCCCAGGTTAGATTCTAAACTACGCTGCCGAAACACCTCTACGGAGTATCCGCACATTTCAGTTATACTGAAAAACATCTACTACTTACCATATTTCATTAATCGATACGAAATCTGCACTTATATTCATCAAAACATAAAAATTGCAAAAGTCGAGTTTCGTTTCTGTCTGGTCACAAGAGATGAGGGCATACTTTTCTTCGAAAACGAGGCGGCGGAATCCCCAGTGGCGCCCGAATAGTTTCCGCGCGTCGGCAGGCTCACAGCATGCGGGATAATTTTTTTTGGGGGGGGGGATAGATCATTTAATGGGTTTTTTTTACAGGAATATATATTAATGTTTTGTAAGTGTCGAAGAGCTGCAATCGGTAATGGGGCGGAGTGAATGCAAAGAGCAAGCGAAAGCTTAAAGCCATTTCTATCACATTTATTTCATTCAAAAATACTTCCAATTCAACTTGTGAAGCACATTTCAATATATATCAACACTTTAATAACATTCAATAACAGCTGAGGTAGCAACTTGCATGGACAGTGCTACAATAAATAATGCCAATAATAAATAATTGAAAATTGGCAAAGAGTAAAAGCAATGAGTTGGCTGAAACTGTACTGTTCCAGACAGCATAAAATGAAGTGAACACAAACTATTTCATTAATTACTGGTTTCTGGCATGAAATATGGACTGAACACAAATTTACTTTAATATTGAAGGCATTTGGGACTGATTCTGAACACACAAAGCCAATTTATACAATTTGGAATATGGTCACATTGACCACAATGTG